>RJWH01004819.1:30551-95156 GCA_004363575.1 Solenodon paradoxus | reverse complement strand
GGCTTGTGATAGCTAGAGACTGGCCAGGTTCCCTAGTGGTAACTCCTCTTCACTCCATCAGCCTTTTAACCTCCAGCCAGCACCTTTCTGGAGTCCAGTTTTCAGCCTTGAAACGAAAATGGTCCCCTTAAAAGTCCCTCACAAATCCCTGCATCCTGTTTCCCTTTCCTACCTGGATAATAACCAGGCTCCCTTCCTGTGGACCCTAGCATTGCCCCCGCCGCCACCCCCCAACCAACGTGAGAATGTCTAACCTAAGCCCAATTCTATATGAAGACATGGATTGCTGTCAACATTTCAGTTTTTCTTGAGAAGGGCCACATTCTGCTATCATGATTATCACCGTTATCAGCTCTGCTTTCTGCTATTGTGATTACCACCATGCATTATCATACACCTGAGTGGAAAAGAGTGCTTTGGGTAACACTATTGGAGGAAGGGGAAAGAGATCAAGAGGGCTCTGAACATCTGGGGAGGAAAAAGGGGGTGTGAGGATGCAGAAAATACTCCCACAATAAGGCAAAGGGGGGCTGATCACGCAGGCAGAATACATTGAAGCTGAGCTCTGAAGACAGCACAGTTTTGCTAAGTTGGAAACTGCTCCTTCTCTTTTCTGCTACACTAGGATCCTGGAAAGGGTTCCAAAGACACCTGGGACTCAGACCTGCCATACACCTCCCTCCTCAGTACTCACAATTCCCCTAGCTAGAAAAGGTGATTTAGCACGCCCTCCAGTGGCCAAATGCAATACTGCGTCAGTGACTTTTGATGGAAGAGCACTGGGGACAAACATCGTTGAATAGGCACTGGTGCTTCGCAGATGGATCTGCATGCTGCAGGGAAACTTGCCCCGAGACGGCACTTTCCTTTAGGGTGCCAATTCTGAAGCTGATTGGCATAGAATTTCTGGAAGAATCTTGTCAAGTTTATTCTGGACTTCCGGAATCGCTTCCTCCCCAAATTTCTGCATTACATAGGTCTATTTTTGAAATGAAAATGAACTTAGATTGCTTCTTAACTGTATGTATTATTATATGTTCTTTAAACTAACTGGATTTGGTGTGCGATGGTGGAGTAGCAGTTAAGCGTAGCCGACATGCATCCCAGAGTCCAGAGTTTGAGTACTGGGCCCAGCGGGAGGGATCAAAAGGAACAGCTAAATAAAAATACTTATTCCTCCTCTCTCTTCCTGTCTTCTTTCCTGCCTGCACCTTTCCTTTGAGGAATAAAACAAACAAAACTGGATTTACCTCTATGGGAATAGGAATGCTTTGTGTGTGGAAAATACTAGAGGGAAAAGGATGGATCCTTGTGGATATTTTAAACTTTAAATTTTGGAACAATTTCAGATTTGCAGAAAAGTTACCAAGATTATACTAATCATTTCCACACACTCTTCACCTAGATTCTTCTAAAATTAGCATTTTACCACATTTGCTATATCATTCTAATTATAAATGTGTACTCTTCCTGGTATGCTTGAGAATAAGTTACAGACATGATGCTCCTTTATCCTTAAATACCTCAGTGTATTTTCTAAAAACAAGAACATTTGCGTATATAACCACAGTGATTAAAACTGGACAACTAATATTGATGTAATTCTATTTCCTGATATTCAAACTTCACTCAAATTTGTAAATTGTTCCACTAACATCTTTTATAGAAAAAAATAAATACAGGAACCAACGTAGTGTCATTCATTGCA
Organism: Solenodon paradoxus; assembly: GCA_004363575.1. NCBI lineage: Eukaryota > Metazoa > Chordata > Mammalia > Eulipotyphla > Solenodontidae > Solenodon > Solenodon paradoxus. The sequence continues at coordinate 93,448 of RJWH01004819.1, read as the reverse complement.
TTTCATTAAGTTAATGTGTCTCTAGTCTTTTTAAGTATAATTTGGTTCCTCGGTATTTTTTGTCTTTCATGACCTTGGCAGTTTTAAAGAGTATAGACCAATTATATTATAGAATGTCCTTGGATTTGAATGTGCCTTGTGTTTCTTCATGATGAGGTTCAGGTTATGCATTTAGGGAGGGAATATCATAGAAGTGATGTTATGTACTTCACAATGCACATGATGTTCCTTTGTTTTGGATATTCTGTTTTGACAGAGAGAGGATAATAACAAATGTTGAAAATAAAGCATGCAAATAAAGTCAGATTTCTTATAAGCCTTGTAGAATTTTACTTGTGGGGTGAGACAAAAGCAAGGAACCAGGACAAATCATCCTCTCTCCTCTAATAAATCTAGGCATGCCTGCTGGAGGGGGTGGGACTTTAGGAACTTGGTTTGAATAAGCTGGCATTTTTAGGGGAATGTTTTGGCATGGCAGAATCTTAATTGAGTCCCTAGGTTTTTTCCTTTCTAATCCTTTCTTGAGAATAAGAGTCATGTATCCTGAATTTTATTCTCTCTTGGCTGTAGTTTAGTTGCTGTGTGACACTAGGGGTAAGCTGCCCATATTTCCTTGAGGAAAAAAAAAAGGGGACATTGGGATGGCAAAAGCAGGATGGGGTTATACTCTGGCAACTAAAGGGAGGGCAAGAGGCAGAGCAATCCGAGCAGTAGCAGAGCACCTTGGCCAGCAACAAGTAAGCATTATGCAATACCCTTCACATAGAAATGATGTGTGATCCTCTGGACTTTATGCAAGGAATTTTGGCACTTTAGGCGAAAATCAAATGGTACCCCTATAAGCCCTGCTCTAAATGTCCTGCCTAAAATACTTACTACTTTAACCATCCCAGTGCTGGAAATGCACAGTAATTTCCACAGTGCCAGAAATAACCCTCATAGAACTTACCCACAGCTAGATCATGCTGCAGTGTTCTGTTCCAGTTGAAGAAGTGGGCACATATGAGCTTGGGGGAAACCTTTTTCCAGGGTTCTTCTTTCCTCACAGAGGGTAGGAACAGCAGTAGTGGCTACAGCCTACTGGCAAGGGCCATCTTTAATGTAGGGCAAAGGGGACAGCTGCTTTGGATCCCCTCAACACATCGGGCCTGGGGTCACATAACTAACCCATATGGCCCTCATTCTTTAATGAGGCTCTGGTTTATTAAAAATGGGACAAAACTGACATTTATATTAAAATGATAGGATGGCCAGAAAATATGAAAAAAGGTACTGTCCCATTTAAAATTGTACGTATGGTCAGCTTAACTAGGAAATGCCCAGGTGATCCATTTCTTGGCTGCTTAACTTATGATATGACAGTCATCCACATGGACGGAGAGTGGTTTGAAAGCTTTGGCCCCAGAAAGGGGCAGAGGACATGAGTTTCTGAGCCAGATTTACACCTAGTTGAACTCCTTGTGTCTCTAGGGTCTTTCAACTGCAAAAATTGGATTTAACATGCTTCCATATAGTTCTTGACTTTGTACCAAGAACTCATAAATAATGGAAAGCCCAGAGTCTTTTACATGTGTAGTCATTTATGATGGCATTGTAGATTAGAAACCAATCATCAGCTATTAGCCACTGATAAGCAAACTTTAATCTTCTCCTGGGTGTCTGGAGGAATTATTTTATTTTTATCTGTTTATTTCTCAAATGAAAGGTATACACAGGAATGAAGAAGATAGAGGAAGAAGCAGCATTTTATTCATCTTATTTAGTTGTTTATCTTGGTTGTTCCCGCTGGCCCTGGGATGAGAACTTGGGACCTTGGAATGCATATGGACTACAGTGAACTACTGCACAAAGGCGCATTGAGGGATTCTGTAGTACTAGACATTTATAATTAGAAGTGTAGAGAGATTGTTTTTAAAGCAAAAGCAGTAATCATTACTTTCTATCCTCCTGTGTGTGCCTGAAAGTGACACATCTCCTCTTTTTTACTTGCTGAATTTGGTTGGCTGTTTGGGATTCTGTAAACTTGAATTCCATTAAAGTTTATTTCAAAACTATTTTCTGAGCTGTGACTGGTGTTCTCAGACTGCACTGACTGTAACTTAAAGTTGTGAAGTGCTTTTGGCCACTGACCTTTTAAATGTCATCATAGCCTGATTGAATATTTGATTTCTTATAACTGCTCTCTGGCACTACATTTATTATCTTGATCTTTTAATTTTCTGATGTTCTGCAGTGTTTAATCAGGTGCAGCTGTCACAATGAGGCAATGTAATTTCCCAGTCTTTGCACAAATGTTTTCATAGTTTAAATAGAGGTTCTTATCATAGCAATCTAGAAAAGAACTATTTGTATTAAAGACCAGAATAAAGCCACATCAGACTGAAGAGGTTTCCAGTGTAGGCAATTAATCCGGATAAAGGAACTATTATAAATACATATATTCTTTATTTTATAGTAAGTATTATTATTGGTAAATTAATATATTTCATAAATTGACAGTCCGTATTGTGCCAAACATTGCGTCATGGGTTCTGATAATACGTAATAAAGCCAGACAAGGCAGATCAGCGAACAAAGATTATAGTACAGGATGTTTAGCAATGCAGAAATGTGGGTAGTATGAAACCTAATCTAATATTGGGAGGCGTTCAGGGGGACTGTGGAGAAGCGATGTCTAATCTGTCTTACCCATCACCAAGTTCTTTTTGCTCCACTGGCCGGCAAAGAACAACCCAAATTGAACCACTTCTCTTGATCTCACTGTCTCACCCCTCTTGCAGGTCTTCTTCATCTTCTGCAGCACAATACAACTGCTGCCCACTAGACTGCAAGCTCCAAGATGACCCACATTGTTGTCTGTTTTGTTCAAGGAGAGAGCCCAAATACTATCTGCTATGTAGTGGGTAGTTAATATTTGTTCTTGAATAAGCAGTCTCTTGTCTTACATTGCAACAAACTACGATCACAGCCAAAGTGATATTTTAGTCAATGCAATTGTTTTGTTTCCCACCATTCCCTATCTGCTTCACCTTATCATTTTTCTATATAATCCAGAAATTCTGGAGCACCATATTTTGCTGTGTCTCATATGCTCCTGTGTTTAATGCTTACTCATGTTTTTGGCCCAAACTTTCAGAAACAAAATCTTTCATTTAAATTTTTTAATTCAAATTTTTATTTGTTTACATTTAGTTACTTCTTGTATTATAAAGGTATTTTAGCATTTATTTTTGACATCATATGGTACCAGAAATATTATGGAACAAATAAATACAAAGCACAAGAACAGATACAAGGTACACAGAACTTTTCTTCTTGTTGTCTCCACAATCTGCTGACACTCTCTGTGGGAGGAGGTCCAAAGTGTCTCTAGGCAGCTCTTAAGTATGTTTAAAGCGTGCAGTGTCTGTATTTTTGTAAAAATATCAGCTAGATTTTAGCTTCCGCCTAAAGTGTATGAAGAGAAATGCCCCTTTGGTCACCCTGTGGTCATAAAGTTGCACCACCTATGTTAGCAAGTCAGAGTCACTCTGTGGGCAAGTATGCATTGCCCTCTGTTTCATTACATTGAATTTTTGGCTGAAATTGGTTTTGTTGCAAGTTCATGGTTAGTTCAACAAAACCAATCATTGAATTCCAGAGTGTTTTTCATGTATGGATATCATTACTGATTTCTAAAGTTACGCTTTTAGCTCATAAGTATAAATAAAAGAATTTAAAACATTTGTATAAATATGGAATTAGCACCACCCATGTATAATCTGCATCTTTATTTTCCCTCACAAATTTGGGCAAACAAGTGTCCATTATACATGGCAAAATATGGCAGTTGTTTTTGTAGTTCTTGGCATATTCCTTTTTCTCCTGTATTCACTAGGTAAGCTCCTTTTAATCCTACAGATACAGTTCAAATACTCTTGCCTTCATGAATCTTAGACATGAGGAAGAATGACATCGAACAACTAAGAAAATAATTCAAAAGTGATGCATTCCTTGAAAACATAATACAGGGTAAACCAAAAGAAAAATTGTCTGTGTAGTAGAGCAGACTTCTTGGAAGAGGTTACATGTGAGCTGACACCTAAATACAACTAAATGGCTTGAAGCTGCTAGGCAAGCAAAGATCTGGGAGAAGAGAATTCTAGGACAGAGGGGACAGAAAATACAAAGACTCTGTTGGAAAGAAATAGCGTTGGTTGCTTATTGAAAACATCAAGTGATGGTGCCCCCTGTTGGAGTAGCGGTTTGATCAACCATGTTCAGCCAAGAGCAAAGTTCACATACATCCCAAGGAGCCCAGATTCATGTCCCGGGGCCAGGGGCAACAACCCAAATGAACAACTAAATAAAATAAAGTGCTTCTTCCTCCTCTCTCCTTCTGCCTGCCTAGTCACCTTCATTCCTGCCTGCACCTTCCTTTAAATAAAAAAGAAAATGAAAACAGTGGGGATGGAACAATGTAAGCAAGATAGTGGTAGGCATAGGTCAAATCTTACAGGTTATTATAGTTTATATTTAGATTTTCTCCTAAATGTGATGGAAAGCTCAAAGACATCCCATCTCAGAATGAAACCCAAATTACTTACTATGGCCTGCCCATCTTTCATGAGCTTCCTCCTTACCAACGTGTCTTTCTCCTTTCTCTCTATGTCCAGTCATACAGATCTAATTTCTGTTCCTAAGACTTATCAAGCTTGGCCCTGCCTCAGGGCCTTTGCACGTGCCTTTCTCGGCCTGGAGTGCACTCTCCCTAGATCTTCCTATGACTGACTACTTCTTGTTATTCAAAGTTCAGTTTAAAAATCATCTACTCACAGAGACCTTCCCTGGCTTTATCAATTTCCTAGGACTGCCATAAGAAATTTCCAATATTGGCTTAAGACAATAGAAAATTATTCTCAGAATTCTGGAGGTTTAAAACCCAAAATATAATTGTCATCATGGCTACATGCCCTCTGAAGGTGTTAGGGGAGATTACTCCTTTCTTCTAGTGTTTGGTACCTCCAGGTGTTCCTTAGCTTGTGGCAGCATCAACCCCAGTGTCTGACTTTATCTTCACATGGTTCCCTCTGTGTCTGTGTCTCTATGTCTTTAAAGAAAGCTCGTCATGGATTTAGAGCCCATCTGAACCTAGGATGATCTCATCTTGAAATCTTTACCTAAATTACATCTGCAGACTTTTTTAAAAAATGGAAAGATGCAGGCAGGAATGAAGGTGAGTAGACAGGCAGGCAGAAAGAGAGTGGAGGAAGAGCGTATTTATTTATTTTATTTAGTTGTTCATCTTGTTTGTTCCTCTCAGGCCTGGGATGTGAACCTGGGTCCTTGGGATATATGTGGACTGCACCTGGGTGGAGCCACAAGACCCAACCACTACTCCACTAGGGTGTGCCACATCTGCAGAATCTTGTTTTAAATAGGGTAACATCTGAGGTTCTGTGTGAACATATTTGGGAGAGGGTTCCTTTCAATCCACTGCATTCAATTCACCTTTCACCTTAAGTCATCCATATACTTCTCCAGAATAGGTGACCCCATGTTCCTTGCCCTTGATACACACAGGAGTGATGCTATTAGAGGTATACGCCTTCTCACATGGATCCTCACCTTCTCTGTGATTTCTTAGCAGACCTGGAAGTTGGAAGTGGAGACAAATTCTCTTTTGCTGGCCCCTGAAGGTGTTAACATCACTGGGTTCTTACTTATCACTTCCTCACAGAGGCCATTTCAAAACTTCATTGGTTTCTTCCAGGAAACCCCACGACCCCTCCCATCATTCTCAGCACATGATCTCATAACCAGTTAGGAAATCAGGCCAGCAAGAGAGAATCTGTTAACATGGAGTTGTGAAGCAATTCAGCTATCTAGGGATGTATAAAGGCTTGTGATGACCAGGGCTTATAGTTTCAGTAATGGGAGGTGGCAGAAATGAAATTGGAGGGGTAGGTGGGAATCAGATGCTTTTGGAAAATGTGTTCACCCTTTAAAAATGTATAGGTCATATGCAAAGTTAAGCAGGTGTGGTACCTACCTTTTGGCAATTTTATCTGACAGTTGTCTCCTGGGAAGTTTTGTGTTGTAAAATTTAAGACTAATCTTGATTAATAGTGCTCTTTTCTGTTTTAATTTGACCTAAAGGTATGTCAGGATTGATACTGAAGTTGAATGGATATTACTGTGTACCCAACAAGAACCAGGGATTTTCTTGTTATGCTAACTTAAATAAGCACAAATTTACTTTGAAGTCTCATGTTTGATTTTTAAGAAAGGCATAGGAATTTTGCATTTGAGTCAATAGTATTTCTGGTTTTATTTTGATATGCAACTTATTTTGTGCACTCTCTTGTCCCCCTTTTGAGTAAAATGAATGCTGCAGGGAGATACATATGCATCTTGTGGCCTCTTGCATTCCAAGTTCACTTATTGCAGTTCTACTTTCCTGCCCTTATAAAAGCATCTCTTGTACACAGATGAGCCATCTAGAATTCAGAGACACACTGAAACAACAACCCAAATGAGTCTATAGCAGAGACATACTATGTCCAGATATGAACTCAGCTGTCACAAGGATTATTTGCAATACATTCAGGTTCTGGAGACTTCTATAGAAAGCACAAGACTCAAGCTCAGACTTCCACAAGCTTACGGCAAAACTGAAGACATGAGACATGATGTCTGAAAAGACAGTTAACAGTATAGGCTGGTTTGTGTGTGGTCCAGCTAACCAGTAATATTGCTCTGAGAAAACTTTTAATTTTCAGCATAAACTGCTTAGAGTAAACAGCTCCCAATTTTCAAAAATCAGACTATGGAAATTTATGAACTGTGTCTTGTCATGTAAAATATTTTGAACAGACAGAGCAGACCTTCACTTCAGGCCATTGATTTTAAATGGCCATATGGTTCAGCTTTCATTCAAGCATAAGGTAGTACTGTGTCACTGCTATTTCAGACTGTTTCTTTTAAAATAGTTTAAAATAATTTATAGAGGTAATTTTGATTTACAAAATAATGCAAGCCCATATGTGCAGGCTTGCCTTTCAACAAATATATGGCAACATACCCTGCCCACCACCAAATTACCAAATGTTCTTTACCCCTGTCCATTGAACCCCACTATCCCCTGTCACACCTGCCCTCTCCTGTTCCCCACTCTTCCCCACTGGTAATCTCAGTTCTGTTGTCAATGGACAAGGGTCAGCTTTTGTCTGTTGCTTTGTTTCTTTATATTTCACATATGAGTGAGATTATCCAGTGGTCTTTCTCCTTCTGACTTATTTCACTTAGCATAATCCTGTCTAATCCCCTCTATTTGTCATAAATGATGGGATTTGTCTTTTTTAAGATTATGTATTATTTCCTTGTGTTTATATACCACATTTTATTTATCCACTCATCTGATAATGGGCAGTTAAGTAGTTTCCAGTTTTTGGCTATTGCAAAGAGTGCTGCAATAAACATGGGGGTGCATATATCTCTGTGAATTAGTGGGGGTTTTGGGAGGGTACCAAATACCTAGAAGTGGGATAATGGTATTATGTGGAATTCTCATTCTCAAATTTTTTAGGAGACTCCATACTGCTTCCCATAAAATTTACACCAATTTACACTCCCACTAGCAGTGTAAAAGTATTCCCCTTTCTCTGCATCCTTGCCAACATTCGTTGTTTCCAGTGTTTTGGATAATAGCCAGTCTCACAGTTGTGAGGTGATATCTCACTGTTGTTTTATTTGCATTTCCCTAATAAACAGTGAAGAGGAACACCATATTGTGTATCTTACCCTTCCCTCTTCTCCCAGGGTCAGGACCTATTTTCTTGATACATCTTTCGTGATCCACAAAGATACCGGGATAAACAAAGCCAGTCTTCAGCCACTCCATTTTGACAGCCACCAAAAGATGCCACTGAGCTTGACAGAGGATACATTTATTTAGTGTATTTCTTTCCAAGCCAACCCCAGCTGTCACACAGGCAGGCTATTTGAGGAACTCTTTCAGAGTACAGAGGTGGTGGTATGTGACCTAGGCCTGGGGTTTGGAGGAGAAAAGTGTTGTTTTCTAGCCTCTTAGACCTGTGGCCTTTTTGCTGAACCTGTGTGCCCCTTTTGGACATGACCTGGATGCCTGAGAAGTCAGTTAGCTTTGACTGACAAGGGATTGCCATTTCTGGATTTTCAGAAATCTGGGTAGAGTCTAACCAGGGCAGTTGCATTTTTTCACATTCTAGAGCTATATTTCTCTTGTGTGGATTAAACAAAAATGCACATGAAAAAGCCCCAACTTCATTATGCTTCGGTCACAGCAGGGAATTTATAGCTGGAGCCCAGCTGTTGGCAGCTCATGCCAGCGTTTTTTGATACTAACGTAATTGAGCTCACATTTTTGAATCAGGAAATAATATTCAGAAGAGCCAACTTTGGAGTTTTCAAATTGCCAGGCCAGGCAACGGGTTCCTACATCTATTCTGGGCTGTTCTTCCCTCTTACCTTTCCCCCTTCACCCTCAGAGCTCTCTGCTCCTTTCCTGAAACTGGGCCTATGGCTGTGCAAATCTTTCTGTACATGCTGTTCTGTCTTTTTGATAGAAAATACGATTTTACACCTTCACACTTGCTTGCAATATTTAAAACTCTTTCCTATGAATTGTGCTTTTTTACATTCAAACTCCTTTCTTGGGTCAGAAACTATGCTCAAGGTGTCTGTGCTTTATAACCCTTGATCCTCTCAACAACTGTTGGAGGAAAGCACTTTTATTGCTCCCATTTACAGGGGAGAGAGGCTTAGAGAGGTGAACTCATTTCTCAAGGTCATACAACGGTGGAACTGGCTTCAAGGCCAGGTCACTTGGTTCCAGAGCCAGTAGTTTAAACCCTGATGTACTGAACTGGCAATCTGAAGCCATCGGCTGAGTGCTAGACTCTGTGGGCTATGATAAGAGCAAAAAAGACATAGTTCTTGCCGCCACAGAGCCTGAACTGGAGAAAGCATCAAGGATAGTGATCTGAAGAGCCAACACCTCATTTCTCCCAACTTTATGGGGTTCTGGTGGGGGTCAATGAACTGGCATGTAAAAAACACTTGGTTCGAGGTTCCATAGTGTATGGATGCTAGTGATTGGTATTTTAACAGCCTGATCTTGAGCCAGTTACCTGCGTGAATGAGAGGGCAGGCATAGAAGGGTGACACAGCACCAACTGCTACCATCACAGACTTATAGAATCTCTTGTGGAATGTGGAATTTCTTTTGATACCTGATTTATCTAATAGTTCACATTTCCACTTTGGCTGGGAAGGTCATGATTACAGTAAGCACCTATATAGCTCTTATATATTTTCTGTATAATGCTTACTGTGTAGCAGGCAATGGTGTAAGTACTTTACAGATATTGATCTATTTATTTTTTTAAATAAATGTTATGGTGGCAGCATTGGTTTCTAACATGTTTTAGGTGCCCAGCATTATGATTTGACACCTGTGTGCACTGCATCATGACCACCACCAAGAATCTAGTTTCCGGCCATCACCATATAATTGACCTCTTTCACTCATTTCACCTACCTCCAGCCCACTTCCTTTCTGGTTCTTGGTTTCTAAGAGTTTTCTTTAACGTGTTTATTTGCTTGTTTTAGTCTTTTGTATTTCATCTATGAGTGGTATCATACGGTATTTATCTTTCTCCATCTGATGTATTTTACTGAGCATAATACCCTCCAGGTCCACCCATGTTGTCACAGACAGGATTTTATTTTTTAATAGGTCAGTAGTATTCCATCGTTTATGTACACCACATCTTCTTTATCCATTTGCCTATTAATAAGTACTTAGGTTATTTCCATATCATGGCTACTGAAAATAATACTGCAATGAACATAAGGGTGCATATGTCTTTACCGATTAGTATTTCTGTATTCTTTGGATAACAGCTGGATCATATGGCAGTTCTGTTCTTAATTTTTTTTTGAGGAATCTTCATACGGTTTTCCTGCCAACACTGTATAGAGTTTCCCTTTTCTCTACATCCTTGTCAATACTTGTTTCCAGGCTTTTGGATAATAGCCACTCTCACAGGTGTGAGATGAAATCTCATTGTGGATTTGATTTGCACTTTCCTGATATCAAGAGATGTGGAACATCTTTTCATGTACCTGTTGGCCATCTGTATATCTTCCATGGAGAAATTTCTATTCAGTTCCTCTGCCCATTTTTTAATCAAGATGTTTGTTTTAACTCATTTAATTTTATTTGAAAGATTATGTGTTAGCATTGCAATCTTAGACTCCTCACTCAGTGGCCCTTGCCCATTAGTAACTGAGTCCTGTTGATTCTACTTCCCAAATGTCTTTGATACCATCCCCTCTTCTCCATCTGCACTGCCTTTGCCATGATTTTGGTTCACGTTGACATGATCTCTCCCTTGAAGTATTGTAGCAGCCACCTTTCTGGACTTTGCAACTTCTGTTCTCAACCCTCCTCCACAAGAGAACAGAGAACTTATTTTGCTGTTTGTTATTCTTACTATTGTAGTTCTTAGTCTCTGTTATTCTATTATGCTTAAAAGAACCATTTCTCATCTTTTAAATTGCTCATGTGGTTTCATCTTTAAGAATTGATTTTCTGTTTTTACTGATCATACGGAAGCGGTTTATGAACATACAGCAGGGAAGAATGTAGGTTGGAACCCTCACTGTGCTGTGAATGATTTCCCCTGTGGTAGCACATGGTGATTCCTGGGTTCCCCATGCCTTTTCAAAGTCCTCTCCACCCAAATGAGACTTGGGGATGCATGCAGCCCCCGTCAGTGGGATCTGGGACAGTTGTAGTTCCTATCCATGTGTCAGTTCATCTCTGCTGCTCTGCTAAGACGAATGGGACACGGGGAAATATGGTTGTATGAAACTCAGTTTTGTCTCAAGAAGAACTCGGTGAGTGATGAATTAGGTGCTGAACATCCTGGAGCACTGCATTCAATGACAGTTTCGGCTCCCCCAAATCAGAGTCATTTTTAGGTAATGGCTGAGTCTAGCCCTGGTTTCCCAAACCATCCAAATAGAGAGGGGGGAAAACTGTCCCTAATACCCAGAGCACAATTTTTATGGAGGAGATTTATTTTCACGTTGATTTGGAACATAAATACTGTAAATGTCCTCCACCCTGTTAGTCTTTTTTTTCAGAGGTATAGTTAATGGACTAACTTTCTGACTTGTCACTTTATCAAGTTGATAGACCTGTTTAATGAAACCCACGGAGATTGGACAATTTAGTCTAACGGTCAGTTGCAACCCTTTATGTAAGTAATTTTCAGCAATACTGTATGCATCAAATGTCCAACCTGCCAGTGGTTATCAATATCCATTATGCTTTTGGTTGGCTTGAACCATTAATAACTTGTCAGATTAAGCAATTAGGCTGTCTCTACTTGCCAGAGGAAATTGTTTTCCCCTAACTGATGATATTGGTTTTGTGGTTGTGCAGATAAGTGCTTGGTCAAAATGTTTGGCTCATTCTTAGCTGGGGAGTGAGTCTTTTTTGATAGATAAAAGAGTGAGCACAGAAATAAAAGGGACTGAGAGGAACTTGCAGACACTCTCTGAGAGAATGTCATTCCAGTACAGTTTATAAAAGTTGCTTAATTATCACTGGTGCTATCTAGTGAGAGATTTCATTTGATTTGTCACCCAGGTGGGACCACGTGTCTCCAGGGGCCCCAGCTAAGCATGAACATTCAAGATGGACTGGAATTGTGAAGTATTTGGGATTCTTTACAAAGCATATAGAGAGAACTCTTGGGACTTTGCCATTTTGCACACTTTCAAAAACAGGATGAAGAAGAGAAAATGAAGGGGAAAAGTTCAGTGGAAACTATTAGCCCTCCTTTATGCTGTTTGTTTCTGGTCTCTTAAACACTTTCAGTTTTGTGTCTTCCATTTATGTGCTCATGTAACAATACAGAAGCACGTATTAACTTTCACCTTTATGTCTTTGTACATCCTAGTGATCTCACCTGATATGTCCTCCTTTCTTCTTTTACTAATCTAAATACAACCATCACTTAGAAGACTTGGTTTGAAAATCATTTTCAGGGAGAATTTCCCGAGGAACTCCACCCATTCTGATCTTGCACTTACTCAAAAGTTTTCTTAACCCTGTGCCATTGTTTCACATTTATTGATGCATTGCTTTTATGCTGTGTTAAAAATTTGCATCTTTGATTTTTCTAATTACAAAAGCAAGTTGAATTCTGCTTAGAAACAGAAAATTCTTTTGAGCACAAAGGCGAAGACAAGAACTCACACATATTTCTAATATCCAAAGATAGCCATTTGGTGTATATAATTTATTTATTCAACAACGGTTATTGAACAAGGATTTACTGGTCCGCTTATAAGCTTTGGAGCTATAACAGTGAGCAAAATGGTTACTTCTTTGTCTCCATAAAGCCCAGAATCTAATGAGGACTTTTTCATCATCATGAAATTAAACACACATTTACAAATTGTGTTAAATGTTATGAAGACTGTGAGAGTGAATGAGATGCTATCTGACCTTGGACTAAACATTAGGGAAGGCTTTCTTGAGGAAGTGACATTTGAGTTGAAATTGAAAGATGATTTGGAAATAGTTAAGCCAAGGAAGTTTGAATAATGGGGGAGTGGGGAAGAGAGGGAAAGGTTAAATAGGGAGATCCTTTTCAAGTAGAGGTGATTCCATTGTGGGAAGAGTGAAAGTCCAGATACTAGAGTGAATATGCAGTGTCCTAAACAGGGGTGGGGAAACTATGACTTGCTGGTGCATTTCCTGTTTTTATAAATAAATTTTATTGGAAGACAGGATGCCCATTCCAATATATGCATAGTTTCTGTGACTGCTTTTATGCAGCAACTGCAGCATTGAATAGTTCTAGCAGACACTGTCTGCCTGCCATGTAAGCCCATGTATTCTTACTTTCTGTTCTTTTATAGAAAAAGTTTGTTGATTCCTGTTCTGTGACCTAAAAGAAGGCTAAGTGACAGGAAAGGAGGAATGTGGGGGATGATGTGGCTGAATGTGAGACAAGGACCAGATAGATAGTGCAGGTCAAGAGTTTTTCAATTTTATTCTAAGAACAATGGAACAACACTGAACAGTTTTAAGTAGGGGCTTGAAAAGACCTTTCCTTCCAGTCCATTCTGGTTTTGAATCTTTTTGTTTTTAATTCAGAATTTCATTTTGCTTATTTTCCCATTCCTTAATCATCTCATCTGCAATGGCATGCTTACTCTTCCATCATCTGGCTGTTGAAATTATATATTCTCTGCAGTGAACATCATGTGCATATTGTCGGTGATTTATTTATGGTCATTTTTCAGAAATGGATTTCTTAGATCAATGGGTTTATATATTTTAGGACTTTTGCCTCTCCTGTATTTCCATTCTCCAGAAATGAAGTTTACTGTTATGAGCAAGGTATGAAAGCATCTATTGCTCCCACTCTTCAAAACATTTAATATATTTACCAATTTTATAAACTAAAAACTGTATTTTATAGTTGTTTTAATTTCATTTTTGTGGTTTTTAGAGAGGGTCACATTTATTGCCCATATACATTTTTATTTTTGTGAAATGCTTATTTATTTGACCATTTTTCTATTAGGATATTTATATTTGAATCTTGGTTTTGTGTGTTCATTATATATTGAATAGTTTATTTCTTTGACATCTGTATTGAAATATTCTTTCCAAGCTGTCTTTTGCCTTTACATTTTGTACAAATTTATCAGCATTTATTTAGTTGATAAATATTTTTTTTTTTTGCATTTCCTGCCCTTGGGGTTATGTTTGGAAAGATTCCATGCTGAGATTGCATAGCATGCATATGTATATTCTACTAGTTTTAAACTAGGTTTTCTTCACATTTTGATCTTTAATTCATCTGGTATTTATTTTGGTAGTCCCATGAGATACAGACTTAACAGATTTTTTAAGACGTGAATTCTTTTGGGGGAGATAAGAAAAAAATCTTTTAGAAAAATTAGAAAATCTTTGATTAGAAACCATAAACACTGTATTTAGAAAAAGAATGTTTGGATGAGGTGTATAATTTGAGACATTTTAAAACAAAAAAGTTTGATTATTTAAGAGCAGAATTATGACATCTGTTCTTTTTAAAACTCACTCCCTAGTCCGAAGTTGGTATCTCCACATTATTTCACCTCAAAACACCTATGATTCTCACACCTCAAGCTTCATGGCTACATCAAGAGAAACTGTTCAAAATAACCATTTTTAATGTTGAAAGTATTTTGATCATCTTTTGCTCTTTTATCTTGTGCCCATATGAGGCATGCATTTCCAAAGAAATGTATTTGTGGGTTTGAGGGTTGCTGTGTACTTAGAAATGAAGTCCAGATGGAGGCATGTCAAGTCCTATCAATTCTGGCAGGTGTGGGGAATGTGATCCTGGAGTGTCATATTCTTCCTACTACAGAAGTGCAGGGAAGATAACAAAACCTCAGGTGTACATCAACTACATTAAGGGGTCTCTCTTAGTCTAAGCTGGAAGTGGTAGAACCAGTGCTTGGCCTCTGGGAACTGATGCTGACAGCAGAATGAGTTAGGTGACTGGAACCCACATGTTGACTGAATTATAGGTTGAGAATTTCCCCACCACTGGGCATCAAATCTCTGAGGAGACTGTAGATACCTTGAGTTCCCAACAGAAGAGTAAAGAAGAGAGCCAGAGAAAGATGTGATCTCCTTCCAGAGGTGTGTAGGGTTGTGGTGGTTTTAATGATAGGTGCTCAAATTCTTTGATCTTCCTTCAAGAGGTGGAGTATAATTCCTTTCCCCTTGAATGTGGACTGGTCTTAGTGATGATTTGCTTCTAATGAATAGAAATGGTGGAATGTCACTTTTTAGATTAGGTTATGAAAGGATTATGACTTTCATCTTCAGGTCTCTCTCTCTCTCTGTCTGTCTCTATCTCTGTCTCTATCTCTATCTCTCTCTTTCTCCACTTTCAGTGGGACGATCCAACTACCATGTCTTGTGAGCCAGTGACTTCAGCCTTGGCCTAAAACTGCAATCTCCTGAGAGATCCTTAGCCAGATTCATTCAGCCCAGCTGCTTCCAGATTACTGACCCTCAGAAACTGTGATATGTTTATTGTTTAAGCTACTAAGCATTCGCATCATTTGTTATGTAGCAGTACATAATTATTAATGCAGTAGTGGCCAAGTGCATGTTATATTATATAAGTGACTGGCACCTTGGCCTAGTACTGGGGAACAGCCAAGACTCGATAGAGCAGTATATAAGTAATTGAATGCTTTTTCCAAACATCTGGGAATGGGGCAGCTGCTGATAATCCTTGGTGATTAAGTGCTCAGTGAGATCCTGTTCTAGAGGTACTGATGATAAGTATCTATTTCCCTTTTCTGTGTGGAGAAGTGGTGCATGAAACATCTCAACCAGTTAGTCCCACAGCACCAGTGCCAGTAACTCCAAAAATTGGTGCATGAGGCTCAAAGTCAAGTGAAGAATTGTGGTTGAGGCTTGAAAGGAACAGAGAGCGCCATTGGGCCACCTAGGCAAGTCCAGAACAGATAGTTAAATGAGGCATCTAAGGAAGTTGAATCTGGAGGCAAGGTTGAACTAAAGGACCAAGAGTGCTACTGTGAGGGACAGAGTGGCCCTATAGGAGGTAGTGTGAATTGACCTAGATTCATCCCACACATGTGGAGGCAGATGACAGTTGCACACAGTCCAGGAACAAGGCTCATACACTTCAGAATCAATCTTATATCAGTGAGCTAGATACATTTGGGCCAGGACAGCTTGGGGAAAGGAAATTGACTTTTCTTTCAATGACTTGAAGAGGATTTGGAGTGGTTACTGAGTCTGCCTTGACAATCCATTTCTATTTCTTCCCTCCTCTTCAAATATTGTTCATTCACTGTTCATTCACGTAGGAGGAGTAAGGATCTATAATAAGGTCCCCATTGGTTGCTTTTTGTTCTGCAACATTAGAAATATGGCACCTGTAAGCTAGGCTAGCCTTAGTTCTGGCTGCTGTTGAGGCTGCTGTTGGTCCTTCCTGAGAAGCTTACATCTGCATTGTTGACTGTCTTTAGAGGGCTTACCAGCTGGTGCTAAAATACGTGTTCAAGTGTCTGCTAATTCTATCGACTGAATGCTGCATGGCTCTCTCAGCAGATTGATATTTCACAGCTTTCAGCTGCCATAAATCATTGACCTCAAGAGCCTCAGGGTTCAGTACCTAATCCAGCAGGCTACCCAGGCACTTGAGGCACTTTAAGACTTTGAATAGAAATAGACCCAAAGACATGCTGTCGTCCAGAGCCATTCCATTCTGGAATGATTAAATGTCTATACCCTCAGAGGTTTTCTATGATAGTTTAGAAGATTGGTACAAATATACCAAAAAAATGTGTGTGTGTCTGTATGTTCAGGCAGCAAATCTTGATGGAGATGAATTTGTGTCATTGCAACTTTCTTGGGTTATCTTTTAGATGCAAACTCTTTATCTTAGCTGAGCTGTCATTTAAGCATTAAGTTCTCCCTGAAGGAGGGATATGGAACTCTAAGGTCAAAAGCTCACAGTTGAAAATAACTCTACTTTGTGTTTTAGTTGAGTTTTCCAGCAAGGAGATGCAGAATAAACTAGGATAACTGAGCCAGTTGGCATCTTTAGCTCATCTGGCTTTTGGTTCTGTTCCTAGCAAAGCTCTCTAGGGACATTCTCTGTTATAAAATAACCCTGTTATTCCTTCGGGTACAGTTGAATTGTGTATCCTATTTCTGAAATGAAAATGATTTTCTAAGTTGTTTCTGAGGTTAAAGTTCAATTAAACTTACTGGCTAAGTGGATTTGCAGAGTCGAATATATCACCCTAAATGGTGTGGCAAAGATGGCCAATTAATCACCAAAAATTTAATATTCCATATGTCTATGGAGTTTGTCTCTGAGATTACATCTATGAGCTCCCTTTGCATTGAAGTGTTGCCATGTGACTAATACTTGCTTATGGAATGTGAGCAAAAGTGGTTTGTGTCACTTTTAGAAGTGAATGATATAAATAGCCATAGTCACCTTGGAATGGAGTGTGTTGAAATGGAATAACCACCAGCCATAAAAAACCTGGGTCCCTATATTTCCATATGAAAAAGTCATCTGTGACCAAGAGCATCTATGTTTGACTGTTCACTGAGCAAGAAGTATTTTTATGTTTTGTTAAACTACAAGATCAATTTGTTACAGCAGCTATAATTACCCTAACAAACTTAAACTCTTGAGATTCTTGGGTAAAATGTGCTTTTTAGGGTGATGCTTAGATAATCACATGTATTTAAAGAGATTATATATGACTAAGTTGAATTTGGTTAAGCTGATTTTTTGAACTGATGGCAAAAGATGTGTAAAACTCTATCTTGAATATTTTACTGCTATCTCCTCATTACACTTTACTTGTTCATTCTACAAAAAAATGTATTGAAGGCTCATAATGAGCCAGATATCATGCTACATGGGCACTGGAGATATAATAGTGATCAAATCAGACATAGTTCCTACTTTCACAAAACAAATTCTATAAGGGAAGAGATAATGAATTCTTGAACTAAGGCAGTGGAAGGGGTACTGTAGAGGAGAGGTTAGATTAGAACAATGATTCTCAAAGTTTGATTCTTGGACCATCAGCACTTTAATCACCTGGGAGAGCTTGTAAAAATACAGGATTCAGATTCTGTTCTTAGAAAATTTGTGTCAGTAGGACTAGAAGCAATTGTTAAGTTAATTGTTAAGTTGAAGCAATTGTGTTTTTAGCTCTCACCTCCATGGTAATTCTGGTGGATAGTTATTGTTGAGTACTATTGGGAGAGGGGGTCGGAGGGGGAAGGCGGGGAGCAGGGGGTGTGGAGGAGGAGGAACTTGAAGTTAATCTGGCTTTAATACGTCTTGGAAATTGCAGATATACAGTACTTTTGGTTTATATGGCTATATTCAGATTGTTAGAAGGATAGGAAGCCAGCTGATAAGGTATGAAATGAGACCCATTCCTTGTTTTCAAGGAGCTCACAGTCAAGCGATACTGTCTAAGATTGATTTCAGGGAGTACTTGGTGCCTCAGTGCTATTCCACTCTCAACTGTGTGCGCAGCATTTGGGGACGCTGAATAAAACTGAAACAGTGATGTGAATTTAACAAAACACACTTGGCCCTGACTCTTAAGCTCATCCTATGTACACAGCACTTTTCTTATTTATTTCTGCAGGTCTAATCTCCCTTTCCCATTGTTGCCCCTGCCCCACTACTCTGAATTCTGGCACTGCTTTCATTTTTCAAAAATCTGCATTCAGCCTGATTGGTTTTGATTTTTTCTGGAGTTTCACAGCTTAGCACCAGAATTTTCAGGTTTGTTTGCTTCTTGGAGTGTGGTGTTCGATGTTTTGGGTAAGAAGGTCTACCAACAAGGTTTTCCCTGCACCATTGTAAGGGTGATGGAGTCAGACAGAGATGGTGTATATGAAAGAACTTCACACCTTTATTGTTCTGACATGTTTTAGAAGCAAAACAAGTTTCCAAACAATGTTGCAAAGGGACTTATACAACCCAAAGTGGTCAGAATTCATTGCTTTCAGTCCTTCATGCCTTTCAGTCATTGGTACGATTTTGTTTCCTGAAAAGCAAATAGCTTCTATCTTGTGAGTGTCTGTGAACTTACAAAACTATGGAAAAGAGTGGTGAAAACCAATAAAGAAGTTTCCAAACTAAGGACAAGTCAGTGATTTTCCTGTCTAGAGCCACGTTCAAATTTAAGTTTTCCCGTCATTCCTCATTGTCCAGCTAAAATCACTTTGTATCTAAAATATACAGTTTGAACTTAATTATCAGGACAGATCTAAATTTGCTGTCCCCAGCACTTCAAGAATTGGAACCATCAACTTGAAAACACCCAGAGTTTGGTGTGTTTTCTGCCAGTGATCAACTTTGAGCATCAATGAGTGATTTTGGTAAAAGATCACTATTAGGGTCCAGAAGAAGGGAGCAAACTTTTTTTGAACTCTTATTCTCTTCTAAGTATTATATGATTGACTGTGGATATGTGCTCTTTTATTTAACTCTCACAACAATCTTGTTACTCCCAACTTGTAGATGATAAGACTGAGGTTCAGAGAGGTGAAGAAATAGGCACAAGGGCATACAGTTTCTAAGTCACAAAGTGGCTTTTAAAATCTTGGTCTATTAATTTCAGGGCCTATGGATCCTTTATATTAGATCAGCATCTCCAAAATTCAGTCATTTGTAACTTGGGTATCACCTCTACTATCTTACCTGTTTTTCAAAAATAATCTTGTATGTATGTGTGTATGTATGTATGTTTGTATGTATGTATGTATGTATTTTACTCTTTCCTTAAAGACAGATATCTCCCAAAATATTGGGGTTTTTTTGGGTGGGGGTGTGCGCATGCATGTGTGTTGCTAATTATGTCCTCATTTTTCTTTTCTATGTGCTGATCAGTCCTTGTCAGTTGATCACTTCACTCAGTACTCAGGTAAAAACAACTATAGAACACATCTCGGTGTTCCTTTCTTCACATATTCTTTTATTATAGAAATTATAGAGTTGCCTTATTATGTTATCCAGCATCTTAACATAATTCATATAAATATATGCATGAAATGCAATGTAAAGTCATATCAATAGTCAAAATAAATTATTAGCAATAGGTGCTTAAGACTATTATACACTAATGCCTGAGACATTCTAACCTTATAAGACTCTACTCTCAGCCCATTCCCTAAATGTTAGGTTCTGCTTGTGCCTGCCTCTTTGCTTTGGTTCTGTGGAGATCAGTTTTAAGCTCAGAATTCAAGATATATAGATATACCTTGCACTCTAGGCTGCCAGTTGACTTATGTTTGGGACCTCTTTCCTGTATAGAACATTAACCACCATGACCTACTTACTACCCTAACCCATCTTTCTCTGTCATGTAGACATCCATCATCTGGACACAGTATTATAACTTAGGACACAATTGGCCATGGCTTAGTTAGCTGCTGTATCAGTACCAGTCTGGCAAGTGCAAAGACTGGGACTAGGTTGAAACACTGGCTGGTGTAGGCACTGGAAGGGTATAGTTGAGATTGAGAAGCAAATATAGTCAGCAGGCCCAGGCTGTGGTTCAGGCAAACAGTTGATTGCAGGAATGACTATCACAAGCATGTACATTCAGTTCAGATTTCTTTTTTGAGCAACATGCCTGTCTATCCCATAGTCAGTCACTTCCAACTCAACATATTCTAAATTGTATTCATGATATACATATTTCTCACCTTATTTCCCTTTTCATAGTCCTCTATTAGTGAAAGACTTCATAATCTATCCAATTGTTTCAACCAGAAATCCAGTGGTGCTGGTGGGGTTAGTCTTGATCTCTCTTCCCTCCCTCTGACATTAAATTTCTCATCAAGTCCTGCCAATTTTGCCTTTCAGATGATACCTCAAATATCTCCCTTTCTTTCCCTTCTCACAGATGTAACTCTAGACCAAAACACCAATATCTTTCACCTGGAAGACTTCATTAGCCCACTAATTGGTCCACGTATTTTGATTCTTGCCTCCCTTCAATTCATTTTCCTTATAGCAGCCAGAGTAAATCAGACCATGTCATTACCATCCTCTTCTCCCCTTCAGATTCAAACCCCTCAACAGATTTCATTGCCTGTAGGGTAAAGACAATTGTTTCCATGGTATATAAGGACCTGAATAGGTTGCTCTGGCCCCTGTCCCTATGTTTAGCCTTTTTTTCCACTAAGGGTTGGTACAAATTTTCCTGCCCAACTTTAAGTAAATTAGGTTGGCGTTCTAGCTTAATTAGATTTTTCATTAAGAAGTCTATGAAATGCAACATAAGATGTGTTGCAAGTCAATACAGAAACCTGTCGTCTTAAGATGATTGATGGAGATAACAGGGGCATGATACTGTCTGATGCTAGGTTGGCTGTTTTATTAAATTATTTGTCATGAGAATAATGAATATTAGAAACCAAGTAATAATACTCCTTACTATTTGACATTCTGATTGGACTCATCTTTTTTTTTTTTTTCATCGCATACTCACAGTTAGTTTGCTCTCACCATAAACTGGTAAAGTGGGTAGAGCAGTATTTCCTTGCTCAAAGATAAAGCTACTGAAACCCCAAGTAGTTACATGAGTGGCATATAGCAAGTCAGGGACCCCTCTCAGTCTCAAAGCACTGGCAAATAATAATAATTACTATAATAATGGATAAGAATAGTAGCAACAGGTACCACTTATAAAACCTTTATATGTGCTAGACACTGCTCAGCTAAGTACTGGTCATGTATTATCTTATTTAATCCTGACAACAACTCTGTGAGGTAGGGAATATTACTATGTTTATGTTAGAGGTGTGGAAACAGAGATTCCACTCAAGTAGTCAATGCTCTTTTGACTTTGACATATCTTGAACCCCTCTGTTTTCCAAGTCACTTTCAGCCACCTATTGCTTTGGTTCTGCCAAGGCCCTAGTGATGTAAATCACAGAAGGAACGCTGAAGGATAGTGCATATTCTTCACTAATTACTGTGGCTTTGATTCCCAAATTCCTGGACTATATAACTCTGGGAGAGCTGATGTGGACCTTTCATAAGCCTCTTGCTTTATCACAAACTCCCCACTGGAGACAGGATACTCTAAGCCTTTTTTTATTCAGTGTTCTCTTGGCCCCATCTATCAACCCTCTGGTTCTTACCATTTCAAGATGGAGGGAGGAGGTGGAGTTTTCCTGTTTGTAAAAGGGATAGTAGTAGTACCTGCATACAAAATGCTTGGAACAGAGCCCAACACATTTTATTTGGAAACGATTGAAAAGCATTGCAAGGATAGTTTACAGAAGAAAGGAATTTTCTGGGCAAGTGAGAGCACTTGTATAAATGCAGCCTAAAACTCACACCAAACATAGCCCTAGGATCTAAAGATCATCCTGAGTGAGCACCTGATTAAATCACATGTGTTTTAGAGTGTTGTTTACATCGGGCTTTCTGTTTAGCATGGCCAGATATTTGATAAAATGGATGTAAAATCAGTAAAAAATAATAAACATCTACTAAGAGACTCAGATTAAAGCTAGGGCACATGGAAATACTGATGAAGAAGAGAAAATCCTTCCTATCCTTGGAGAATCTACAGTCTGGTTGGACAGATTAAATTATCAGCATGAAACATTATTAAAGAGTACAAGAGTATTAAGTACTAAATGGTTGAGCAAAGATGACAAATGCTTCTAGGATCCAGAGGAGAGGGGAGGGAAGGGAGAATGGAGAGAAGAAAGACTTCTTAGGGGTGATGTAGAGGGGAGGGGAAGTGAGAGATGCTTCTCACATTGCAAAATGACTCATTATGGATGATTAAGTAGTTGATGCACTTGGGATGTTTAATATTGGACTCGATTTATAAAGTTTGTCTATATACAAACATCATGCATCAAACTGGACTTGGAGACAAAGATCTGGGGTCTTACTTCATCCTACCAATTATTAGTTGAATCCACTTATTCAAATTTCCTTTTATTTGGTAGTCCTTTATTTCATCATCTACAAAGTGGGAGGGATGAACTCAGTGACCTCTAAGACCCATTTCTAATCTGAATATGGCCATTGCTAAACTTCATTGAATGCTGACTCTGGGTCAGGCTTTATACAGTTGACCCTTGAACAAGGCAGGATTTTGGGGCACTGACTCCTGCATAGTTACAAGCATGCTCTTCCTATTTATGGCTCTGTAATCTTGGATTCAACCAATGGACATTGTCATGGTTCAATCCATCAATGTGGAGTCCTTGGACAGGAGAAAATCCAAGTGGACCCTTGCTATTGAAACCATTGCTCAAAGTTCAACTGTATTTATTAATTCACTTGTTAATCCTTATGTTGTGGACACTCTCATATCACCCCTTTTACAGGTGAGCAAACCAAGATACAAGAAGTGTTTTCTACAAGGGGGTCACAGACACTTACCACTGGAAGCACATAGTACAGATATAACATAGAGTTTCTGTGTGGGCAGTATTTACAAAGGAATAGTAGAGGGTATGTAGTCCCCTAAACATTATCATGCCACAGCACAGGCTAGGCACAGATGTTCTACCTGCACTGTGGTCAAGGTTCTAGCAAGAGTGGAATCTGTCTGGGTAAGCACAGTAAATTTGATACAGAGAACACTCCAAGTGTGACAGTGAACCATGTTCCCAACTTGCATGACATATTTATAAGTTATTCTAAGAGGAGCCAGAACACATCGTTTTTTTTTTTAAATGACAAATATATTAAAGTTCCCAGGCCAGAGACCACACTAAGGAGCAGGTATATGGATCACCAGAATCTTCATACCAAAGGTCTTAGGAACAGCCTTGTCTGCCAGAAATGGTGACATTGGTCAAAGGCCTGGTCTCTTTACAGAGAGGCTCAATACAGGTCAGCCAGGTTTTGATCATACTACCAAAAGTGGGGGAGGAAACGAACCACCAAGGTCATCTGGATATGTCTCCTGTTAGGACATCCAGCAGAATTGGAATGAGACTCAAGCAATGTCCATACTCTTAAGCAATGAACTATGTAGTGTTAATTCTCATATTTCTGATATTATATTGAGAGTTGAATATAATAAGGACAATAGGTTAACTTTTGAGCCAGTAAAGCCTGAATTCTAATTCTGACTCCACTTAACAGATGTGAGTCTTTGGGTAAATTATTTAATCTCTCTGAGCCTCAGTTTCCCTATCTATCTAATGAGAATGAAAAATCTCTATGTCCCAGCTTCACTGTGAGGATTAAGTGAGATAATCATCATGAATTTCCTACTACTATGCCTGGCATATAGGCAGTGTCTAGAAAAGTGTGGTTGTATCATCATCCATGGCATTCTCTTACAGACTTGCTTTCTAGAAATGCTCAGTTCTGTGATAATCCACAAGATGTCCCCCTCTCAATAGAAAGTTTCATAGCATAGCTCTGCGTCTAAATATGCATATCTGAGGATCTGAGCTCTTGAAAAATTAGTTTCACTTCCACACCTGTCTGTGCAAAAACATATATTGAACCATGTGCCCAGGAGGAAATCATAGTTGGCTTTGCAACTGATGCACATATGGCTCTCGAGGCAGTTCCAAGGCGAGCCTGGCTCTTTTCAGGCTGTGTGTGGGTGGCGACTGCATTCCTACAGTACAGTCCAAGCATGATGCAGTGGAAGGAGTTTGAAGATCTGTAATTATGTTCTTTTCTCAAGTCCTGAGGGAAGTATATGACTGTGGAGGAACGCGTATGCATGTATGTGCGCACATGCACGTGTGTGTGCCCATGTGCAGAGTGGGGGCAGAGAAGGATAGGGAACATAGCCTACCCCCCACCCAAATTTTTTAAACCAGACATGGAAGCATCCTTTCACTTCCTGCTATTCAGTGGATTTTTATTTTTGGTAGGTCCTTGTGGTACAGGACAAAAGTTCAGAAAGATACTCTGCTGTTTGTGTGGAACAGATAATACCAGACCTAGAATAATTACATGTATTCAGGACGAAGGAACAATAAGAAATCTAAGCATGGAAACTGCTTTTCCAGCAGGAGCAATATAGCTGTAGAGTCATTTACTTTTTTTTAACCACTTGAAAAATCGTCCCCTCCTGGTCAACACAGGAAGAAAGAAAACAGAACAGCTGTTTTTGATTCTTTCTTCCCTCCGATTCAGCTCATTTGCATACTGAGTAAAGGGCCTACAGCCCAGCAAATATTCGCCCATTAGTCTATTGTACACCGGCTTGTGTGTCCTAAGGATAATTTCCTTTGTTGTTTCTGAGTGAAGGACGACTGTGCCTCTGCTGCTACTGCTGAATCACATTGCTTTGTGCCAGAAAGAGAAAACGACCTTTTGGTGGCGAAGGCTCCAATATTCTGGATATTTTAGGCAAGTCTTTTGGGGCAGAGCGGGTCTGGGCTGGGAGTGCCTAATGATCCTTTTGCCCCAGAGATAGTAGGCAATTGGCCTCACCAGAAAGGTCTTTAGTACCCTCTGAACACTCTTTTTTTCCTGGGCACACAGTGCTTTTCTTGCCTCTACCCTGCTCCAATCGTTTTATCTAGACTGATCCTTTTTTCACAATACTCCAAGGTCCAAATTTTTCTCAGATTTCCTTTCTATTCCTGAGTTTCTGTTCCTTTATGTCTTTGCTTCTATCTCCCAAGGTTATCCTTGGCTTCATGCTTTTCAAAGTGACCCTCTGGTCTTAAAACTCTCTATTCTTCTCCTGGAAGCCTGCATACGTCAAAGACCTAAACACTGCCCCTTTTTTCTCCTTCCTTTTCGAAAAGCACATAGCCTAGGCCCCATGTAACCAGAGGGTGAAGGGGAATTTTGGACAGGCGCTCCCCTCTTCCTTTTTGGTGAAAGAATATATTTCTTTAACCATTCCTACTCGTGGTCCTTCATCTTTATTAGCCTGATGGGAGGAAGAATTTAGGTGACACTGGTAACATTATCCCTCATTGAAGTCTTTGCTTTTGACTGCTGCCTTGTCTGGGGCACTGCACCGTGCTGCACCTGGTGCACTTATCTGTCAGAAGGGTCCTTGAGAGCTCCACTTCTAGAATGAAATAAGGACTCATTAATATGCATACAATTTATAAGGAAAGAGAAAGTTTAATGCAAAAAGCAATAAGGTCCTGGGGACCTTTCTAGTGAAAACCCATATGTTGGCCAGGGCATCAGGTTTATATAAAATTCAGGGTTACAGGAGTCAGAAATGGGGGGTTACAAAGTGTAGTCATGCTAACATTTTCTGGGCGTGGGTGTAGAATTCCAGGAAAACAGGTGCCACTTCTTTTCACACCATTTATGGTCAGAGTTGATCTGATCTGTCACCTTGCTGAGGGATGCGAAAGTTAAGATGCTAATGACATTTTTTAGGAGGAAGGGATACTTGAAAGAGAAAGCAGGGGTCTGTATGCAGTAACTATAGTTTTGTTTAAGTCAGATTGAACTTTGGCCCCTTTTGAGGAAGTTTTTAAGCTGAAAGAGTTTTCACCAGCTTTGCTGAATGGGTGTTCAGACTCAGTCCATGATGGGCCGTTCTGAAAAATAACTGACAAGTGGAAAATTACTGTGCTGTTTTTGTTTAGCCCCACCCTGCCTTGGCTTTACTTTGTACCATGCTCATAGCTAGTTTCTAACGTACTAACTTTGCCTCCCAGTTCTCTAACCTCTTCTTGTCTCAGAAAGATGCAGTGTAAGCTCAAGGGCTTTCATCTTCTCAATACTATGACTTTCTCTCAATGGAATGAGACACATAATCTCCTTTATTAATCCTTTAGACCAGGGGTTGATGAAATTTTTCAGATATTTTAGGTTTGTGGATTAGACTGACTCTGTTGCAAATACCTCAGCTAGAAAGTAGCCATACACAATATATAAATGAATGGATGTGCTATTCCAGTGAAGCTTCGTTTATTCAGAAATAAAAGCCACAATGAGAAATCACTTCGGAGCAACAAGAATATCCCATATTAAAAAGACTAGGAACAACAAGTGTTGGAAAGGTTGTGGAGAAATAGGAACCCTCCTACACTATTGGTGGGAATGTAAATAATTGCAACCTCTGTGGAAAACAGTATGGAGATTCCTCAAGTAATAATGATGGATCTGCCACTTGATCCATCAATCCTACTTCTAGGCTTGTACCTGAAGAACACAAAAATACTAATCAGGAAAAATATCTGCACCCCTATGCTCACAGCCAGCACAATTCACAATAACCAAGACATGGAAATAATCTAAATGCCCACTGACAGATGACTGGATAAAGAAATTGTGATATATAATGTATGTAATTCTATGTAGATATTAAAAAAATAAAATGGTGTCTTTTGCAACAATTTGCTTGGAGCTGAAGGTGATTATGCTAAGTGAAATAAGCCAGAAAGAAAAAGAAAAGCACAAGATGTTTTTGCTCACATGTGGAATATAAAGAAATAAAGAAATAGACAAATTTCAACAAAGTTCACAGTATGCAAGACTGTGGCTACCACGGGGATGGGGTCTGGAAACAGAGGACATAAGGAGCTAACAAGTTGGTGGTAACGGGCACTAGAACCCTGGTGTTGGGTATGATGTGAAATACACATAGACTGAGGTGAAAACTCAATATTCTAAAAAACATACAGAAATGTAAACAAAAGATATATAAATAATTTCTATAAAGTTTCATTTGTGGACACTCAGATTTGAACTGAACATAATTTTTATATGCCACAAACTATTATTCTTTTGATTTTCTCCTAACTATTTTAAGAAATCCCCAAACCGTTCTTGGTTCACAAGCTGTCCAAATGTAGGCAGCAGGCCAGATTTGGTCTGTCGGCTATAGGTTGCTGATCTGTGTTTAATACTTTTGCTACTCAAAGTGTGAGAGCATGGACCAGCAGTACTAGCATAATCTGAGAACGTATTAGAAACGCAGAATCTCAGGCCTTACCACAGACCTATCCAATTGGAATGAGATGTTTAATAAGATCCCCAGGTGATGCTCATTAAAGTTTGAGAAGTAGCAATTTAGAAAGCTAGTGCTAGCTGCTTCTTTCTGGATGCTGGGGAGGGCAGAACAAATACTAATACTAGTTATTAGTTTTTTCTTCTGAATACCATTTTTTGCTATCTCAGCATTCACCTTCTTACCTGATTTCCAGGAGTTCCCTTTCCTGAATGGGGCAACATTTAATAATGTTCATTATATCCAGCTTTTCAGTAGTCTTGCTAATCCACAGATCATGAGCATTTGACCTCAGAATGAATCATTTGATGTTTTTGGCAGATTTGCCTTCCAAGATCTAGTTTACTTCTTCCAATGCTGAATTTCTCACTTGTGAGTTGAGCATCAGCTGAGTCTAGGGTAGGGATGGCCTTGGGGCATTCTTAGAAACAAGGTCAAAACAAACTGGAATCACATTTTTGCTGTGGCTAATTCCCACTGTGTGGTAAATTAAGTAATACAGTGCATGGAGCACAACTATGGAAAATATCAACAAAACTGCATAATTTTTCTTTATGGTTGTGCATGGTTTTACACACTGTATTACTTTTTGTTTGATAGACTTTTTCTTATTGTGTTTTTCCTGGATTCATATAAAAATGAATTTGTGGCCCATGAGCACACATTTGTGGTTGTTTAGGGAGCTCAGAGGCACAGGCAGAAGTGGGGTAACGTCTCCTTGAGATAAAAAATTTTCTCTAGATAATCCATGAGATGAAATGCAATAACCTTGTGAGGTGAGAGCGTGCAGATGATGAAGACGTATTTTACCTGGCTTGGATTCTTTACAATCACACTCTTTCCCAGGTTTTCTTGCTGAATTGTACACTAAACCTCCTATCACTAATAATTAGGAGTTGCTGCCTAGGATTCCAAGGAGTCAAGTATTAGGGAAACATGTCACCAAATTCTGTTTTTCTCTTCTTTCCAAATCTTATAGTCATTAAAGTTTGATTTCCTTTAATGCATGAATGTCATTGCCCCAATGAAAATGCAACTTCTCTGTGTATGTTTTGATTACTTTGTCAGTGGCCAGGTAAGGAGAGGTTGAACAGCAGTACTGCTCTTGCACTCTATTATTTCTGCTTCCATTACTTGTCACATGTGTCAGTTTCAGGAATTTTCAGATCTATGGAGCCATTATTTTTAGTGCTTTAATTATCCTGCATGTCTAAGGACACAATTAATGTATCATTTTGGTCACAATGATGTGTTGTAAAGAATGTAGGTAGCCCTGCAAGGGATTAGGTTTAAGAAACGTGTTCGCAAAACTCTTGGGCATGTCAAAGATGAAGTAGGTCTAAGTTTCCTTGACTCTTTCTTAGCTTCTGGAGAGTCAACCTCTGAAGCAAATCTCTCATGTTTGCCTTGTTGTTGAAAACTTCAGTAAAACTTTCTTCTTGTCTCCTGATCCTCACTCGTTTTAGTCTACACAACACCTGTTGTGACTCTTGATTTGATCTTCTTTGCCAGTGCACTCTACCTCATCTTCCTGATACACTGGAGTAACAGTAATAGGTAGCATTTATTGAGTGTTTACTCTGTGCTGGGCATTTTACAAACATTATCTCGTTTAGTCATCTCACAACAACACTAGATTGTTATTATTACCCTCAATTTACAGATGAAGAAACTGAAGGATATTGAATAACTTGTTCGAGGCCAGTTTATTCTGGAACTGGAATTTGGGCCCCGACTCCAATGTACATGTTCGTATCTATTGTTCTATACTAAACTCAAATTACAATCACTAGAATTTACTGAGTGACTGTATTTTGGCCAATAACCCCTTCTTATGTATTAACTCATTTACTTAATCATGGTAACAATTCTGTAAAGTAGGTTTTATTATTATTCCGAATTTTTCAGGAAAAGAAATGGGAACAAACCATTAAACAATGATAGACACAGTAACCTTTGGTGTGGATCAGACTCCACAAGCTTATCCACTTCTGTAGCCTCCCAGGTGCCTACTGGGCAATTCAGTGGATGTCAAAGAGTGAATCATGTTCTTTCGGGGAGAGAGTGGGGAGGAAGTAGAAGCTATCGTTCATTTCCTCAACTTATTACTATGTGGGAATGTAACACAGTATAATCAGAACTGCCAGCTTTTAAAAGAGAAGTCCAAGTCTGATTCCTTATATGACATTTCCTTATTTGAAATATTGGCAACAAATTTCAATTTTTAAAAAGCATATCTGTTGATAGGAACTATTACATTATAGATTAGGATATTTAATTCACATACTTACAAAATATTTATTGAGTGATTCTTATGAGAACTGCTACTTCAAGATACTATTATTCAGTGTAAGCCTATAAACTCCCCATTTTCTATGTTAATGCTCATTGTTGTTAATAAGAAACTGACTTCCTTCCTGATTTCATTGATAACCATTTAAATGATGGTTTATGTTTATTTTAGAATTTAATTCCTCAGCGAGATTATAAGACTGTTGGAATAAAAATGTTGACTTCAGAATTTAATATACCAATAATGACTGTTAAATTATTTTACCTTTTTTTACAAGTGTGAATGATTGTATGTAAAAATAAATATTCATTTATGTGAATTTTATTGCAATGAATAGCACACATACATTCACATGCACACATAGGCGCATGCGTGCCTGTCTACAAACTACATCTGATCCATGAGCATCAAGTTTGCTATCTCTGATCTGAAGGACATATTTTTTTTCTCCCTGCAGTTCCTCACCCAACACCAGGTTTATAGCAGGTACTGACTGAAGACATATTGATTGTGTGCTCTTTTTCTGGCCTTGTTCTGTGGTGTCTCCAATTTGATACTCTCTCAGTCCACCTTATTTTCCATTAAGAGACTACCCTTGCTGTTTTTCAAAGCTGGTGTGCAATTTCTTCTTCTTCACGGGGCGTTTTCAAATCAGATATAAGAGGCTTCTAACCTATGCTAACAAAAATAGTTTCCATGTAATATTTCTGAAGAAAAGCAGGTGAGAGTAGAAGCTTAGGTCAGTCCAGCAGTTTTCAATCCTGGCTATATATTAGAATCAACTAGGGACTTTTTAAAAATGCAAGTGATAAAGATACAGC
The DNA here is from genome assembly GCA_004363575.1 of Solenodon paradoxus. Classification (NCBI taxonomy): domain Eukaryota; kingdom Metazoa; phylum Chordata; class Mammalia; order Eulipotyphla; family Solenodontidae; genus Solenodon; species Solenodon paradoxus. Next base: position 62,770 of record RJWH01004819.1, on the reverse strand, counting down.
CTCAAAAATGTCTGATTTAAATGGTCTGTGGGAGGAAACTGAATGTCCACATTTTTTAAGCTGCCCAGATTCTGCTCTGCAGTCAGAGTTGAAAATGGTTCCAACTGATGAATATGTCAGAAGGTTCCAATTGTCCCCTTTGGGCCTTACTCAACTGTTTTTTCTTTCAAAAAAATTGGAGACTTTTATAAGGTAAAGAGTCAGACTAGACTAATCAAATCTTTATGTATTGTTTTGTTGTAAACACAGCTACTATTGTTTCTAATTATTTTGTAGTGACTGGATAAGTGTAGTCAAGCCTATAGGCTAAAATAATGTGCATTTGATGTTGATGATGTGGCAGGTGGCTTCTGAAATGGGTCCTAATGATCCCTACCTCCTGATATTTACATCATTATGCAATCCTCTCCCCTTTTGTGTGGCCTGAATCTAGTGACTTCTTTCTAACTAATAGAATACAGTAAAAGTGATGGGATGTCTCTTCCATGGTTAGGTTACAAAGGATTGTAACTTCAATCTTGCTTGCTCTCTTTCTCTATGGCTTTGTTTGCTTGCTTGCCCTGATAAAACCAGTTGCTGTGTTGTGAACTAACATAGTAGAGGTCCACCTGGAAAGAAAATGAGACAGCCACTTGTCAATAGCCAGTGAGGAATGGGGACCTTCAGTCTAAGAGCCTACGAGACACTGAATCTTGTCAACAGTCATATGAATGAAATCACAAGCAGAACATTTACCCTAGTTGAGCTTTGAACTGACTTACAGCCCTGACCAACACCTTGACTGCAGCCTTTTAAAGGACCTTAGTCCAAAGGACCAACCTAAGTAAGACATGCTTATGTTTCTGACCCACAGAAACACAGATTATAAACAGAGAGATGGTAAATGTATATTGTTATCAGTTAGTACGTTTGTGGGTAATTTATTATACAGAAATACATAATATACAGAAGTGGGGGTGACAATTAATTCTGTTTATAGCAGGGTATTAGAAGACCAGTTCCCTAAGTTTAGCATGCATTACATTTTCTTGGAATGTTTGATAAAATGCAGATTCCTGGGCCCTGCTCTCGAAAACCTTGATTCAGTAGATCTAAGGTGGCACTCAGGAATATTCACCTTTATTATACAACACAGATATTTCTGAAGCAGATGTTCTTTGGAATTACATTTCTAGAATCATCAACTAGGAGAGGGAGTCAGCCTTTGAAGATGCAGAGAAAGTGTTGGAGGACCAGTGCTTGTTAAGGTGTGTGGGCCCAGTGGAATAGGACATATGGAAGGATTTTGGATTAAATAGATACCATGTTGAAAGGAGTACTGAACTTTGAACTAGAAGAAGCCATGTAGATCAGATAATCAGCCTGTTGATGATGAACTAGATGGGTTTGAAGGGAGAGAGACTAGAGTCGGGACCAGCGTAGTTTGAGATAATAGACATCTTGACTAGAATGTTAGAATTAGGAACAGTGATGAAAAACATGAGAAGCATTTTTAAAGAACGTTTTGAAAGAACTCGATGACTGACTATAGACAGGAACTGAATAAGAAAGAGATATTTCAAACCTGACTGATTGGAAGCAAAGTGGTACTACTAGCAGTGCTGAGAAGTTGAGAGGGGAACTAGTTTGGGAAATATATTTCTCCTAGAACAATTTAGTGCTTGGGTTGCTTTAAGTTTTAAAGTCTTGTCTGGAAAGCTGAGTTGATTTCAAAGGGTGCAACTGGAAGCAAATTTCTAATCTAATCAGAACCAGTGGTCCTCAAAGCATGGTCCCAGACCAGCAGCATTGATATCAGCAGGGAACTTGTTAGGTACTCTAATACTGCAAATGTTTATAGCCTGGCTGAACTTGCAGATCTGTATGCCCAGAGGTTTTGGATAGAGCAATTCAGATGCTAGGAAGGAACTAGTTTAAGAAGAGATAGAAGAGATTTTCTGCCCCTGATGGAATAAATGTCATCACTGTTGGTGAAGGGAGACAGATCTAGATGTAGTCCTGCTCTTCCCCTCTCTGAGTCCAGCCCTGTGCTCAGGCAATATTCTGCCTGCATATTGAACTGCAGAAACCTGAACTCCTCTATCTTTCAACCCAGCCACAGTGCTGCTCCACGCTTGTGTGATCTGAATGGACAACATTAACAAAGGCTAGCTAAATGTGGAGTGAAACATGATGTTGGATATCCTTCACTGTGAGAACCTTCTTATGGAGATGAGGCTGGAGATTATTATTATTAGCCTCCTGCTCCAAATATTTTTGTTTTGTCTTTATCCATAGACTGTGCATTTATCCATTTGGAGAACACTAAATAACCAAAATCATTTGACATTTAGTAAGTATTCTGGATGTAAAATCAAAAGGTAATTACATTTCTATGTATCAACAACAATCAGTTAGAAATATATATTTTTAAGAAATTGTAAACTAACTTTAATTACATCAACTTCAAACCAAGTTGAGGATTTATATTTTAAAGTTTAAATCGAGTTAATATATTCTTTTTAATCCATTGAGCCGTTCTGCATTGTTTGACTGGTGAGTTCAGTCCATTAACATTTAGAGTGCTTATTGAAATATAGCTGTTTAGTGTCATTTTATAATTTGTCTTTTGTCTGTTACTTCAGATGATGACTTTGTTCTCTTTCTCTTTTTTGGTCAGATGGGTACAGTTATGTTTTGATTGATTTCACCTTTTGTTTTCGACTTTGCTTTCTCCCTGGGGATGTATTTTGAGGTTACTCTGAAGTTAGCATTCACAATTCTATGTTTACTACCTAGTTTTATTTGAAAGCATATTAGTCTTCCATTCATTCTAATTATGCACATATTTGTTCTCTTCTCTTCCTTCCCACTTTTTATATTTGCTATCTTATTCTTTTTCTGTGTGATTTTTTTTACACTTTATAAAGCATCTTTTAATATTTTTTGCAAAGCTGATTTTGTGGTGATAAATTCCTTTAACTTTTGTTTGTCAGAAAAAGTCTTTATCATTCCTTCAGTTCTGAATGATAATCTTGCAGATATAGTATCCTAGGTTGAAAACGCTTTTCTTTCAGCACTTTGAATATATGATGCCATTCCCCTCTGGCCTGTAGAGTTTCATTTGAGAAGTCCACAGTCTTATGGGGGCTCCTCTGTATGTGACATGTTTTTCTCAGGCTGCTTTTAATAGTTGTTCTTTATTTTTGATAGTATTTATTGTATTTTTGATATTTTTATGATGATGTGTCTAGGTGTATTTCTGTTTGGGTTTCTTTTATTATGTACTCTTCAAGCTTCCTGGATCTGGAGGCTGGTTTCATTCTTCAGATTGGGGAAATTCCCATCTGTTATTTCTTCAAATATGGTTTCTGCCCCCTTTTCTCTCTCTTTCTCTTGGACCCCTGTGATGTGAATGTTATTCCTTTTGATGTTATCCCAGAGATCTTGAATACTGTCTTCGATTCTTGGAATTTTTTTTATCTCTTTGCCTGTTTGCTTGATTGAGTTCCTCAGTCCTGTCTTCCAGATCGCTGATTCTATTGAAAGCTTCATCCATCCTATTGTTGATGCCCTCTATTGAGTTCTTTAATTCAGCCATCTTGATTGATGACCTGTTTGATGTCTTGTTTTAATTTTTCTGTTTGCTTCCTGACATTCTTGTTTACTGCCTGTACTGATCTCTGGATTTCCATGAGTATGTTAATCATTGTTACCCTAAATTCCTCTTCAGGTAATTTACATATGTCTGCTGTATTCAGATTTTTCCCCTAGGTTTTTTATTGTATCCATCATTTCACGAATATTTATCTGTGCCTTCGCTCTATTCGACATTCTATTTATATTTCTGAGGGTTCGGATTCCCTTGCGTTGTGTAGGCTTGACTTGCCCAGGATTGGCAATCAGGCTTCAGTTTCAACTCTACCCTCAATGTGGCGCTAGCATGTAGCATTGAGGTTTGGGACTACCTTCTCGCTGGAATCCAGGGGGTGGAGCACCTGATAGGTGGGATTTCTGCTGGGTGGATATGCGGTGGGTGGGATTTCTGCTTGGTTTACCCCAGGATCTGGTATGAAATAGTTGTGTGAGGGATTTGAGCTTGGAAATTTTTTGGCTGATTTCTGGTTATGGTTGTGCCCAATGCAGTTTCACTGCGTGGACTCCAGCTCAGCTCCCGGTGAACTGGCTCTCCTTTCACCCCCTCCCAAGGTGGCCCACTGTGGCTCTGTGTCTCAGCCCCACTGGGCCCTCCTCTTGCTACATACGCAGCTGGTCCTGAAATTCCTAGCCACTGCCCCACTGTGTGTCCAGAGACTCCCGAGCTCTGTTCCAAATCCAAATCTGTGGCTTAGCTGAGAACCCCTCCGGGCATCCTCGCCCACTGTTAGTTGTCAGCTGTTCTGTCTCCAGCTGAAGTGCCAGTTATTTCTTAATGTTTGTCTCAGGAAAATTGGTGATTTTTTTGTTGTTGTTCTTTTCGGTGTCTGTGGGGAGTTACCCAAAAGTGTGGCCTATCGAGTCACCATCCGGAAGTTGATCCTGCATGTATTTTTGCTTGCCCCAGTCCTTAAAGCTGGTCTAGTAAATGAGAGAGCTGAGAATAATAAAGGGTCCATATTGATGTCGATGGCAGGTGTGTTATGGGCAGAAAATAGTAAGTTCAAGTCACGCTAGAAGAGAAAAGAAAGACATAAGTTGCTGCTTCCAGATATTTCAGTGGGTTAGGGCTTGTGCAAGTCACTAACACCATCTACTGTGTCAGCCTCAAGGGAAGTGCTTCCCCATATTCTTCAGTCCTTCCATTACAGGAATTATGATTGAGAAGCCCTCGTATTGCCTCATGTGGGCCAAAAAATGTGGCCATCCCAGGGATTAAGACCATTGAATGAAATATTCTGGGAGGTGTTATCAGATGTACCTCCAAATGTACCTTACCTCCCAAGTGTCCCTGGATACCAATCCCCTCCATACTTCTCTATTCATTTTCTTTCTTTAAAAAATAATTTGACTGTAGAAACACTGTATCATATTACATTGGCTCAAGGTGTGCATTATTGTAAATCGACATCAGCACCAGTTCTTCCTTCACTATATAATCAATATAAAAACCTATCCATTTTCTAATCAGACATAAGCCATTTGCCTCTACTTCCTCCTAAGCCCTTATTCTGCCCTTTAGAAATGCCTATCTGTGAGGGCCAAAGTTCATCTGTTGGCCAAAGTTCATAGCTGGAACCTTGGCTGCCTCCTAATCCTGTTGCCCAGGAAGCGGTGTTGGGGGCTTTCATTGCTCCCCCAAATCTTTTTAGGATAATTGCTCTCTTCCTCCTGAAAAAGCTACACCCCTCTACCCTCCTTATTCCTGGCACTTACCAGCTTCTGATCACTTTCTTTCCCTCATTCGTGGCAAGCCTAGTTTGTGGCTTAATCTCTTTCTCTTCATTCCTCTCTTCTTTCTTGGGGGCACCATCATTGTGTCAAAGATGTCAGAGCTTCACATACCCCAGGAGGCATCTGTCTTTAAAAATTATATTATTGGAAATTTAGGGATGAGTTGTCTGAGAGTGTAGGACATGTAGAGTGGTAGGAGAGGAGAGTGGACTAGCTGTGGGGTGTATTAGACACAGGATGGGGGGAGGTAGAATTCCAGAGTGACTGGGCCTATGCCCTGATTCCCCTACTTCCAAACAGTTTGACTGAAGTAGTATAAATCCCCATTGTTGGTGGTGGTGAATGTAGGGTTTCCTCTAGGCTTTGTGTCCTTTCCATCCTGAATCTGGCTATCATTCTTTATAACTTCGGCATTCACGGAGATGACCTATTCCGCTTCATGGCTTTTCAGTTCGTTGATCCTTTCACTTTAATGAGCTTTTCCTCTACCCACTTCAACTAAAACTGCTCAGTTAGTCACATACCAGGATCTTCCTCACCAGAAACTGCATTATTTTGTAAATCTTGACTCTGGTGCAGTATTTCTGTAAACTTATGAGGTTAGACCTTCAGGCCACTGATTACTGATGGATTTTCTTTCTCCATCTTTTTATTTTCTTGTTTTCCAGTTTAGAGTCTATTTATAGTATTTTGTCATCATGTTCCCCTTCTCTTTCACATCCTCTGAGTGGTTATGACTTGAGCCTTTGCTATGATATCCTTCTTCCCCTCACCTCCTTTTCCATGAAGCTTAGATTTCCACATCTTGACTGAGTTTACTGATCACAAACTTCAAATGGGCGTCTGACACTGACCATAACTTCAATTACCTTTCTTAGTGAGGATTTGTATGTCAATTCTCTGAGCTGACTTCATTCTCCTCTTTCCTCAGACCTTCTTCTCCTATCCCTCTTTCCATCTCATGTTCATTGATGGTCTCAAGACACATGACACTGAATGAATAAAATGCAGAAAATAGCATCTTTCCATCACTGAAACTACCCTCCTAACTACACTTGAAACTATTGTCTTTCCCCCTCTTACAATGGATAATATATTCATCATTCTCCTCTAGGAGATGCCCCTATTAGAAGACAATCCCTTCTAGATTCTATGCAATACTGCCTCCATGGGGACTTGGGTGCTTCAGTTATATCCTCTTTCCTGCATTATTATTATTATCTTCCTTACTTCTGGGTCTTTTACATAAGCAATCAACCATGTCATAGGACTTTGTTATACAGACCCTATTCAAAAAAAACCCCCAATAAAATGACAACCCCCTTTCCCGTAACTTCATGTCCTCCACTAACTACCGTCCCATTTTCCTTATCCCTTTCCATAGTCAACTTTTTTGACAGATTTGTCTTTTGTTTCTTCTTACTCCTTTATTTATTCCTCCTGAAACTGTCTCCAATCTCCAAATGACTATACTTTGCCTCCATGGAGGTCTGAAAATCAAGTATATAGGCAGCTCAGATTGTAGCTTTAGAGTCCATTATGGTGACAACACATGAGGAAACTGAGGCTTAGAGAGGCTAAGTGACTTGCCTAAGGTCATACAGCTAGTAAGTAGCTAAGTTGGGAGTTCTAGACACCTGTGCAATAGGCATTATTATAACTAATTATGTCTCTTCTATGTTTTACATATCTATTGTAGGAAGATTATCACATTAAATTGTGATTACTTGTTGACATGTCCCTTTCTCCTTTGGATTATGATTTCAAGGACAAAAACTAAAGCTTAGAATACATACTAGGTGTTAGATATTTGCTTGTAGAGTGATTGAAGGAATACTGTTTTTTGAGTTCACTTAATTTTCTTTTGGTCCTCAGTAATGCTGGATCATGCTGATCACCACTTTACCTTTCATATAATCATAGAATCGTGAAATTTTAAAGTTGTAAGGGACCTTAGCGATCAGGAAGCTAAGATCCATAGAGGTTAAGTAACATACTCAAGGTCACTTGGATAGTTAGATGTAGTCTAGTGCTCTTTCCATGCCATCTTCAATAGGTGTTAATGCTCCCTCCCTCGCTCCACATTCTTTTCTGACCTAAATAATTCTAATGCCAGGCAGCACATAGACAGCAGAAAGTCAGAAGAAGGACACATTGTGAATGTGATGAACAGTCAATGTAGTACTTTTTAGTGTTAATGAACACCTTCCTCTTTGGTTTGAACAGGTGCCTGCTGGTAACTTTGGTTCCAGTTTAAAATACACTTTTCATGAGCTCCTGTATTATATTCCTCTTAGTGCTTGGGTTATTTTAATGGGTTTTTCTTATCTTCTATTTATAAAACCAGACCTACTTTCTAATGTTTTGTTGTTTTTTTAATAACTCAAATTTCCAAGTCTTATTTTCCATTGCGGTTTCTCCTATAGACTTTTTATGTTTGTGTGCTTGGGGTTGTGTAATGCATTTTAAATTCAATATTTTTGGTTGATAATACAATGCTAGAGAAATCCCTTTAACTTCAGGGAAGAATAAGCTAATTGGATGCTTCAACTAACCAGAAGCCACAGCCTGAAGTTTTGAAAGTTGCACAGTTTCTGTAATGAGGTATAGTTGAGTTGAATTCTCAGATTTCCTACTTAATGTATGACCTTGGGCATATTGTTTATTATCCCTGTATATGTTTTTTTTCATATTTAAAATGATAGCAATAGTAGTATGCCTATCTCAGAATAGATGTAAAGGTTAAATGAAGTAATTTGTGAACCTAAGTTTAAAATTCTCATCCTACCACACACTGGCTAAAGAACATTCTTAGTAAACATATTTAACTTCTTTAGGCCTTGGTTTCCTTTTCTGTAAAATCATCATCGCTATCAAGCTAGCATTGACTGCATAGCAGGCTGCCTCAAAATTTAGTGGTTTAAAGCAAACCACTTATGATTCTGTGGGTTGGTGGTTTGAGCTGCACTCAGTTGGGACTATCTCAGAAACGTGTGACATCTGGGTCCACTCCTCCATTTCTATCAACAGTTTTCACTCATATGTCTGGTAGTTGGCTGCTTATCAACAGGAGTGATAGTACCTTGGCCGCCTGTCATTCATTATCTGCTGGGTTAGCCTGGCTTCATCACCTAAGGGTGAAGGAGGGTTTCAGTGAGCATCAAGAAAAAGCAATATCCAATGTGCAAGCACTTTTCAAGTCTCAGTTTGCTTATATTTACTATCACCTCATTGGTCAAAGTAAGTCATATGATGAAACCTAGAACTGGTGTGGGAAGGGACTACTCAATGACATATTTGTAGGGAAGATAATTTTTACAGCCATTTTCCCAGAACACCTATCAGAGACTTGATAATACCTGTTTTTCAGATGTTATGAGAATTGGAGATAATGTTTATTCCGAACTGAGTAAAGTGACTGGTATAATAGGTGCTCAACTAAAACATATTATATTGTAACTGACATACAGTAGGTGTTTAAATAAGGAAAGTTCTCTTTTTTACTCACTTTTATTCCCTCATTAATTGGCTATTAGAATAAAACTATGATTTAAAAAAATCCAATCAAACATCCCTGTATCAGTGATTTTTAATTTATTTTTATTAATTAAGCAAATGTCCATGACAAAACAGTAAGTAAAACTAACAGGCATTCAGACTAGGCATAATTTATTATCTTATGTCCTTCATCCCTAGCCCGAGGGATGACCCTGAAGCCTTGCAGGAGACTAGGTCTTCAAAGAAAAATTCCATTTTAGTGACTAAGGCAGTGAAAAATGACACAGGTATTTAACTTACATACCTGAGAGTTTAACCAAAACAGGTTTTGGAGTTCACCCTGTTTTCTAAACAATTCTTTTGAATCTTTGAGTTGGAAGGGACTTCAGAGGACTTTGAATTCCAACTCAGCGGTGATTCTCATATTTCTTTTTTAATCCTAGAACTCTTTACACTTTTTAAAAGTATTGAGGGCCCCAAAGTGTTTTCATTTCTGTGGCGGTTCATATCTATTATATTTAGCATTTGAAAATTCTAAATGAGAAAAATTCAAAAGCAAAAGAATACAAAGCATGCATTTCATTTTCTATCAGAGCAATGACTCATTATATATTATGTAGTTTCTGGAAAACTCCACTGTACCGTCATAAGAGAATGAGAATTTAAAAAGCAAACAATGTCTTAGTATTCTTGTACAAATGATTTTGACCTCACTTAACCTCCTGAAAGAGTTTCAGGGACTCCCAGGGATCTGTGGACCACACTTTGCTAATTGCTGCTTTGCAAACTCCTTATCAGATAGTCGTTGCTCAACTGAAGCATGTGGAGGCAGTATGGTGTAGTGAGAAGGTTCTACCTTGGACACAGGAGATTAATTTCGTCATCTACAAAATGGGAATGGGGATGATAATAATTAAATCTACCTCATAGAGTTGTGAAGATTAAACAGAATGAGCCAATATATTTAATCTATATTAAGGGTCTTGTATAAAACCTGGCATAGAGTAGATTCCCAATAAATGTCAGTCCTCCCAACCATCATTGAAATAAATGCCTAATAATAGTTCACTACCTCATGAGGTAACTTATTTGAGCACTGAGTTTTTGAAATTTCCTCTTCTTGCCTCTTAGAAATTTCTACCCTGTAATTTCAGTACTTACTACTTTGTAAAAAAATAAGACAAAGCCTTCTAAGTTTTACGTAAAAGCAGTTGTTGCACCTTTAGGTCTTCTTTCTTATAAGCAACATGGTAGTTTCAAAATCATCTTGGTAATTATTTATCTGGATATGTTTGCTTATTAAGCAAATATTAAGCACCTAAATAATATGTGCAATTAGCAAGAAGGGAATATTTCTGCTTTCCTGGAGCTTACATTCTAAGTGTAGGAGATATAAAAATCAAGTAAGCCAATAGATAATCACAGGTGTGATAATTCCTATAATGTAAAACAAAGCAAGATGAGGGAACAGAGTAGGGGGCTATTTTAAGTAGAATGATTATATAAATGCCTCCCTGAGGAAGTGACATTTGAGTGGAGACCTGCACAAAGTAAGAGGGCAAGCCAGGCTGAAGGAAAAGTCACTGAAAAATTTCAATTTTGTTCTAATCGTGATTGGAATCCATTGGAAGCTTTTAGCTAGGAAAATGAAGTACTATGAATTATGCTAAAAATGCTCTTGCTGTTTTATGAAGACTAGATTAGGGGATAAGAACAGAAGAAGAGAGAATAGTTAAACAGCTTTTGAAAGAATCCATACAAGAGGTGATTGTAACTTGGAGGTGGTTAGAAGTTAGATTGGAATTTGCTGATGAGTTAATTTGCTATGTGAGGAATAGGGGGAATAAAGTATACTAACCTTAGGGTTATCAAACTGGATGGGAGGTGGTACCATTTACTGAAATGGGAAGACTGGGTGAGAAACTGGTTGTAGAGTCTGGATTTTGAGTTCTGATTGGGGTATGTGTTAAATTTGAGCTGCTGGTAGACATTCATATGGAAACATGAAGTGAATAATCTGGAGCTCAGTGAAGAGTAAGGACTGGAGATTGTCATTCAGGAGTGTTCATTGTGTATATAGACAAGAGATAACAGAAAAATGAGCCCTTTACCACTCCAGAGGTTGGGATGATGGGAAAGAACCAGAAAGGGAAATTAGGGAAAAGTTGCTGAGAAATAGGAGAAAAAACAGGAGACTCTGTGGTCACAGAAACCAAGCTATGTTTCAAAAATGAATATAGCAATGTAAACAGATATAATAAAATTGATGCTAAAAAAAGGTATCATCAGAGCCAAATGTTGCTGAGAAAATTAATGAGGAATAAGAGTTTGCTTTTGACCTTGGGAAGATGGATGTCATTGGCAAACTTGATGAGAGAGCTTTTTGTAGCTAGAGACACAGACTGTTTTAAGTTGAGTGAGGAAATGGAGAGAGCACTATAGACATTTTGAAGAATTTTGCTGTAAAGATGAGAAAAGAAATTGTGAGGTAATTGCATATGTGGACAAAGGAAGTTTCTGATTAAGAAGGGAGATTTTGTGGCATCTTTATTACTGATGGAATGATCCATCATTATATTGATGGAACTGAAAACTGATCACATTAGAAAGAAGTTAAGTGCTGGAGTAAAATGCTTGAAGAATTGAGCGTAGAAGTGGTCCTGTGTACAATTGGAAGGGTGAGTCTAAGATGGGAATGTGGAAATGTTTTCCTTGGTAGCAGGAGGAAAAGCAGGGTATATAGATAGTGAGGCAGGTGAGTTGACAGAGTTGACAATCTTCCAATTGTTTCTACCTTATTGATGAAAGAAGTGAAATATATTAGATGCAAATTATGAAGAAGAATTATTTGTAGTTTCCTAAGGGAAGAGAAGTGTATAATTGTCTTGAAGAGGAGAGCGACTCTGACAAGAAAAATTTAGGATTTTCAGGTATTGCTGAAGACCCACTTGAGATTTCTAGTCAAATATTTAAAGTGAGAATTTTCCGTTGCATAGGTGCACTTGTTCTTAACTGTGGTTAAGTCTTATGAGGCAATACAAGGACACCTTTCCCACTTGAAGGTTTATAAAAGGCAGTGAATATAATGATGGACCATGTGATTGAGCTGAGAATATGAGAAGTGAAGACATGAGAGGACCAATGCACCAATACATCAATTTCAGGTAGAAGTGGTATGAGAGAGAGGCAGGCCTGAAGTTGAAATTATGCAGGTGATGCAGTTATTAGTAATGATAACATTTGGACTATGACTTTCAAAGTGTGTGGCTGGGCTGGGATGATGGGAGCCAAAAGGTTGTTTTAGAAGTGACTTCAAAGGATCATGGGACCAAGACATTGAGTATATCCTCAAGTAGATATTGAATTTATGGGGGAAGTGGTAGGAGAAAAGGAACCAGATACTAACAGTTCCAAAAAATAAATGAAGGGGTCACTGTGTGGTTGGTGGAGGGCAGCCAAAGGAGTGGTGACAATTGAATAGTCTCATGGTATATACATTAAGTGGACTAGGGTTTTTGAGCAAAGAGGGAGGAAAGTGGCCTAGAGGTGGCAAAGAGAAGGAACGAGGACTCTTCTCTACTTCCAGATTCAGTGAGTGATACAAAGGATGTGGGAAATTAAACATCCATTATTTATGAGGACTTCATGGAAGCAGAGACTTCAGGAAGAGCCAAACTTTCTTTAGAAGAAACTGAATGAAATATTGAGGATATAGAGGAATTTGCTGATGGTGGGTGTTGAGTTTCAGAGGGTATGGCAGGAGGGGTTGGGATTCATTGGAAAGTAGAATATTGAATCAGGCTAGAGAATCTATGGAGTCTTAAGGGATTAGGAATACAAGTGACGATGCTTGCTGGGATGCTGGAATTTGTGGAAGTGACTGGGTGTAAAAAGGGATATGAAACATATGGAGATTAGTCCTATTGAGCTCTTTGGAGAGGATAGATGATCAGTGCTAATTAGAGCCTCCTTATGCAACTGGCCAATTTAGATACTATATTGATGAACCAGGTGGAAGTTTTCACCAGGAGCACTGGTTTTTCCCTGATCTCCCTTCAAATTTTCTGTAGTCCTTTTCAAGTCTGGGGTAAGGGACTTATTAAGACTTTTCAACAATGATCATACCTTGGGGGACTTTAAGTTATCTCCATTAATCCCCACAAAAGCCACTTCAAGTAAAATAAGATCTAAGACAAAACATGTACTTGTTACATAAGTGAAGTTTCAAGACAAGTCTTCTGGCTATTTCAACTACTTTCCATCCAGATTAACTGATACCCCTTTCTTTTAAAATTTATTATGAAAATTTCAATAAGAAAAGTAAATTCACATAACGAACTTCCATCACCCCGATTTAAGAGATTTGCCATACTTGTTTCGTCTATTATTTTTTACTGAAATATCTTCAAGTAATTATGGTTTCTCACTCTTAAATATGTCTGTTATCATAAACCCTTTCTGTATAGAAATTCTGAAGCTGTTTTTATATTTCAAAATAGGGTACAAGAACTGGACAAGAGTGTTCCATATGTAGAATGATCAGCTGAATGTACAAAACGAATGACTAGACACACTTTTTCCTTAATGCACATTACAATCTCTAAAATTAGTCATTTTTAGAGGCCACAGCACAGTATTGACTCAAGTGCATTTGTGGTTAGCTTAAGTCCCCAAGCTCTTTGCACATGAACTGCTGCTGTCAAGTCAGGCTTCCTCCATCTTGTATTTGTGTAATTGAATTTTTGTTAGTTTTAGCCTATTGAAAATATTTTGAATTAGAATTCTGCCCTCCAGTGAATTAGTTAATCCTTTCCTGCTTTGGTTCATCAACACAGTTGATAAGTAAACCTGTTATATATTCATGCAAGTATATATTAGCTACTTTTTAAAAATGAAGCTTATGCTACCTCAAATTATAGAGGCTGCAGTTTGTGTCTCAAGCATTAAGAGTAGACCTTTTGTAGAATAAATGATTTAAGTATTGATTAATGATTGAAGTTTGTCCTTGACTGTTCAAACTTTCTGGCTTAGTAGACTGGTATCTGAGTACAATTCTATAAGACATTCTAAATCATTCCAGAATAATTATTTAATATAAGCAAATCACTAACGACATCTTAGTAGAGCCTTGGAAATACCTATATTATTCCCAGTAGCTACATCTTAGGGGTTGGATTGACTTTCTGAGAACTTCTTGGATTTGCTTGGGTGACTTCTCAGTTGAAATTTATCACAATTACACAGAACATTTTTTAACTTAAGTGAGAGTGAATTTAATGGACATCCTCTGGATCAGCCTCATGCTTAGAAAATGGAACTGCACTGGGAGCATGTCAGCAACTGCTAGACAAGTGATATTTTTGTACATATTCAAACTGGGTATGTAATATGCCTAAGCCAAAGGCATAATCTTAGTAATACACAAAGCTCAAAATAGCAGATCGGTATTGTAGGACTCCACATTCCTTAATATGGTTCCCAATTCACAGGCATTTCAGAATAAGAGCTCTCTGACTATAGAGTTCATGAGAAGACACCATACCGAAGTAATTAAGACTATGCGTATTGGACCTTGACTGCACCCCAGGTCTAAAACCTTTCTCTACAACGTATTGATTGTGCAACTGGGGCTATTCATTTAGCTTGTGTAGATTAATTCCCTCATCTGCTAATGATGCAGATAGTACAAGCAGTGATCTCATCCAGCAGTTGTGAACACTAACAGTTTATTTTTTACATTTTATCTTTATTTATTTGTTCACATGGTTGTTCCCCATGGCCCTGGGACACGAATTCAGGTCCTTGTGGGTGTATGTGGACTATGTTCAACTAGAGGTGGTGGACTTAGCCATTTGGGTGCATCCGGAGTTACAGAGCAATAACCATGAATTTAGTAAATGCTAAATACTATTTTTTCATAGTTTTGGTAATTCTTATTAAGACTGGGTTTGGACACCATTTGGTGTCATATTTTTGAATTTCATCTAGATCTAAATATGTCTACTCAGGATGCTCTAGGCTGCCATGTTATCTTTCATATTTAGCTTATAGTTCTAATTTCCACTCTAGTTCATCCAGAGGACTTGTATGAATAGTTTAAAGACACATGAATAATTCTTCCATGCCTTTTATTTTGAAAAAGACAAGGTAGTTTTTGTTCTTTTGTTTGCTTGTTTTAAGTCACCAAATTACCTCCCATGCAGGATGACAAAACACAACAACTTTTCAGGGGAAAATTTATAAAATCCTATTTTTCTTCATGCATTAATCTACAGATTCATTGCTTTTAGTATTCCACTATTCACCTATGCAGCAAAAGTGATTTCCCCTGCACATTCAATTAAGTGGCAAGAAAGTGATTTAAGAACAGTGATGAAAATTGACACAAGTAACTTTGATAGGTATGCCTAGAAATAGCATTGACATAATGACCCTTTCTATCTTTGCTCTAAGTTATGAGGTTCCCTTGCATTGACTGTATGAAGGGTAATATTTTCTTAGCCAACAGGAGTGTATACCTCTTATTTTATATCACTAGACATTATTTTTCTTTTCGTGGAAAAGGTAATTGAGTTTTGAAAACTTTTCATGTTTTGCATAATTTTAGACTAATAGTAAAAATAGTATAGGGTATATATACATATCCCTCATCCAGCTTTCTTCACATTTACATCATATCTGACCATAGTTGTACAGTTATCAAAATGAAAATAATAACCTTGGCACAATACTATTAACTAACCTACAGAATTTATTAATATTTTGCCTGTTAATAAGGTCCTTTTTCTGTTCCAGAATCCAATTTAGGACCTCATGTTATAGTTAGTTGTTATCTCTTTTTAGTCTCCAATCTGTGACTGTTTTAAAATCTTTCTTTGTTTTTCGTGACCCTGATACTTTTGTGAAGAATATTGACTAGTTATTTTGTAAAATATTCATCCACAGGGGTTTTTACAATATTTTTCATGCTTATAGAAAGGTTACACATTACTGGAAAGGCTGACGCAGTGCTGTGACCTTCCTTGTTTAATCTTTCGGTACATGACGTTGCTGTTGATTACAGGTGATGATAATCTTGATCAATTGGTTAAAGTAGTATCTGTCAGTATTCTCCACTGTAAACTTACTATTTTTCCCTTTGTAATTACTAAATATTTTAGAGGATATGTTTACAAAGTAAACAAGTACTCTATTTATGCTTAAGATTTACTCTTTGTGTTAACATCCATTAATTGATCTTGCCTGCAGTAATTATTACTCTGGTGTTCTTATGATAATTTTCTATTTTACTCATTCCTAGTATATTTATTAATTGGGAAACAGAAACTCTTCTATAAGGAAGTGTTTCTACTCATTCATTTGCTCACTTCTATTTTTATACCAGCACAGACTAATAGATATTCATTTGATTTTTGAAGTTAAATAATCCTGTTATGTTTATTAAATTTGTTGGTAAATTGATCAAATTTGACCATTGGAATCTCTTTCACTCATGTGTACTTTCTACATGTATTTTATCTTTAAAACAACGTTCATCACCACAAGACTGATAAAGCACAACTTCTAATTTCTCTATTGCAACTCTGGAATCAGCCATTGGTTATGGGGAATAGTATTTCAAATCCCATAATCTGTGCCTTAATTTGCTTGCTATTGGGCATATATATATGCAAACTTTCACACATCTGTATTTATTTCTGTATCTATTTAGATTACATTAAGAAAACATCTACTAGTCCATATTGATACTATGACTAACCCAGCCTACAGTGTTCATTTTAACCTTCTACATTACTTTATTTGTATCTTTTTTTCTGACTATGAGAAACCAGATTTTTATTTTCTGCAATATATTTACTTAAGTTTTCAACCTTAGCTTATAAATAAAGTAGTTTCAGAATTTCTAAGTAATATTCCTATGAGAAACAACTGTATGAACTAGAGTGCAGAGTTTCCAGTCAGCACCGTTTTCTCAAAGTTATTTAGGTCAACTACTTTTTTCTTCACCCTCCTTATCATGAGACCCATTTTTACTACATTTAGATTTATTTGTCACCATCTGCAGTCCATCATGCCTTCCATCAACATTCTGGTTGAATTTTCTAAAGCTTATATACAATAATATTTACCCTGTGGTGCCTAGTTCTGTGTGTGTGTATGTGTTTGACAAATCCACTAGTGGAACCATACAGGATAGTTCTGCCACTCTAAAAAGTCCCTCATTTTGCCCCATTGAGTGTAAACGTTTTGACTCCTAATCATTGTCAACCACTGTCTTATTTTTCATCCATATGATCTCCTCTTTCCAAGAATGTCACGTTATGGAATACTGCAATGTGCTGTCTTTGGGTTTGGTTTCTTTAACTTAACAAAATATATTGAAAACATTCAAGTTGTACATTTTGATAGTTCTTTCCTTTTTATAGTTGAGTGGTGTTCTGTGATTGGGTATACCATGTAAACCATTGAAAGTATTTAGATTGTTTTCACTTTTTGACTACTATGAATAAAGCAAAGTAGCTTTAAGATTTCTAGTTTTTATGTGAACATAGGTTTTCATTTCTCTTGAGTAAATTTCTAAGAGTGGATATTTTTAAAAGTATTTGTTCACCTAGAAGTGATACTCCTGCTTGTGAAAAGAAGTATTTACTCAAATAGTCAGAAAAAAGGAAAATATGTATTTAGTGTGAAAATTAAACTACCATCATAATTTATTCTTTGCCATTTCATAACTCATGTCATTTCATAACTCTCATGATTACATCTTTATCATAATTTACTCAGAATATTCAGATTCCGAAAATGGGTGATTTGTGTTCTAGAGTTTCTGTCTTTTAATCTCCATAGTGATCTAACATGTTATATTTTGGTTTATTGTTTCCTGGGTTGTGATCACACCTTTCTTGAAACAGATATATATAGAATATAAAATGGGTATTTTTAAAGCCAGATATTAGCCTTGTTTTCTAACCCTCAAAAACATTGACTTTATAGTGAATATGCTTTAAGAAGATGCCCTTTATGTAGTCAGAATGAGTAATGACCTACCTGACTTTAATTGAGAGTCTTCTTAAAGAACCCCTGTCCTAATATATCAAACCTATCAGCTTGCTACAGAACTTGGACTTGCTGCCATTAGCATCACTCTTCTGGGCCAAGGTTTAGTCATTTTCTCTGGAAGGTTTCGTTAAAAATGCACATTTTTTAATCTCTGAGGTCCAGTGTTTAGCACATTTGCTAACTGTCTACCTTAGAGAGATCACAACTTTGATATCTGAGATCACTCTCTACTGACACCTTTCTGTTAGTCTTCACTCAGTTTTATTTCACTAAACTGAGCTTTTCGGCTTAGGGCAGAGTTCCTCATACTAGTGACTGGCATAGAGTAGGAGGTCCATATATACTTCTCAAATGGATGAATAAGTGCATGACAACCACTGTTGCTTGAGGGTAGAGAGTGAGGGATTTTTATGTAAAAACTCCTTATATGTGACCCATATGAGAAAAGGCAAACCTAGGTGGAAGGGCACAGCAGGGGTCTGAAGAACCAGAGAGAAGCAATTTGGTACATGTTTGTATGGGAACAGTGGACAACTAAAGATGTGAACAAACTAAATACTAGTTTCAAAGTTCAAAGCTTTTGGGACGCTATGGCTAAGGGGCTAGGCTCTTAAGACAGAATGGGCTAAAATTCCAGCCCTCTACTTTCTGCTAGAATTTGATTCTTACTTTTAGTGAGATAGAGATCAATAAGAATGGGTTGTTTGAGTAAAAGACCAACCTGGTTTTTTTTTGACAACATCACTCTGGTTACAATGTTGGAAATAGAATTAGGTGGGAGAGCAAGACAGTAGCACAGGCATCAATAAAGAGGCAACTCAGCAATCCAAACTGGAGATAAGTTTGGCTGGGACCAGGATGGATGTAGTAGAGGTTGTTAGAAGAGGTGATATTCAGCATAAATGCTTAAGGTAGAGCTGTCAGCATTTCATGATATTGGGTCTCTTTCCTCTAAGCTTAACAACAACAGAATATAAAAAAACACTTTGTAACATCTATAAACTATAAAATAGAAATTTGTTAATGGTTTGAGCAGACCTAATTTCATAATAAAGCAGAATTATTTTGATGTAGTGGTAACCTTGGATTTAGTAGGTTTCCACCAGCTGACATAAAGCTTTCAAGTCCATTTTCCAGCTGCCTTCTGTAAGGAGCTTCAGCAGAGCATTATTTGCATTACCTCTTTTTCTGCCAATAAATCTGTATGAAACAGAACAGTGTGTATAATTTTATCTCCCTTGAGAGAATCTCTGAATGTAGATCTGTCACTCTTTTTATGGCGAATGGAATTCTTTCAGGATGTTCTTGCAAAAAGAGTACTTTTACCCAATGAAGTAAATACACTATGAAAACATTTGATCAGATAAAGGTTCTTGAACTCTGCCCTATCTACCCATGTACATAGAGACAGCTTCATTAGTTTCATGTGCAAGTCTCTCTTGTTCTCATGTGAGAAGAAACAAATCTTGGTTAGAGTAATCTCTGAGTGAAATTTTCATTGTTGAACTTCAGTTGATTAGCTGGATGATTTTATGGGATTGTGTAACAACTGCTCTGAGAGGATATTTATGAGTAGTTTAGCCTCTGAACAGAGTATCCTTATGTCACTCAGATGGGAATTAAATTTTTTAATTCATTAACACCTGTCCCTTGCCCATTCTGACATAACTAGGCATACAAGACAAGCAGTAAAAGAAGTGTTGACAAGGAACCTGAATCCCTTGAAAGATATGTAGTCTCATAACTGAGACTAAATGTGATTGAAAAAGAACATCTATCTTTACTCCAGAGTTAGCAGTAACATCTGAAAGCAATCTCTGGAACTTGTGTGTGTCTAGGGGAGGTTATCATGGATGGGGATAGAAACGAATGGCTTTGGGTGAATTGGTTGAAGTCCTTCCTTTTCGAGGATGACATTTGATCCATTGGAGCTTTCTTTGAGGTAAGGGAAATTCTTGTGATTTCTGTCAGGGTGCCTATCCAAAGGGTAGTAACTGGAGGCTGATGCTTATAGATAAGAGGGCACCTGTGACCAAAATCTGTCTCGTTTGTAAAATGTAATTTTATTGGATGAATGTATATATATATATATATACAAACATACACACATATATGTATGTATTCAGAACCAGCTTATGAAACCCCATTAATAAAATCAGTCTCATGACTTTGTAATCTCAAAGAAAATAACACAATCCATATACAAGCAATGAGAAACAAAAAAGGCCTCTGACTAAAATAAATGTTTTCATTTCTTAAGCATTTAGCAAATATTTGTTGAGCAATTACTAGATAATAAGAACTTTTTTAGGAGATACAAACATAAATGTGAACATAGCAGATAAAATCCCTGCCCTCTGATGTGCTAGTGTATGTGTTGAAGGGCATGTGTAAAAGACAATAAATAATAAATATGGCAACATATAAGGTGATTTTCATAAAGAAATAATATAAAGAAAATAGATGGAGTTCTGTGTAGAGGACCTGTGTGATGAGGCCAAGCCAGAAATAACAAAGTAGTCAAGGAAGGCCTCTCTAAGAATGTAAGATCTGAGTTGAGATCTATGCAACAAGGAATAGACTATTTGTAGATTAGGGGAAAGTAACTTCTAGAAGGATTAGCAAATGCAATGACCCTGAAGCCATAAGCAACTTGACTTATTTGTGAAAGAGTGGAGGTAGGTAGACCAGTTATATTCTTGTAGTGGTATAGGCCTAAGATCATGGCAGCTTTAACTCATACAGGAGTATTAGAAATGGAGAAAAGTGAATGGATTCACAGTATATTTTAGAGGTGGATTTGGTAAGACTTGCAGGTATATTGGATTTGGGAGGCAAAAAAGAGACTTAAAGAACTGCTCTTAGGTTTTTAGGTGGAGCAATTGTCTGGGTGGTGGTATGCCATGAACTGAGGGGGAAAAGACTGAATGAGAAATAATTTAGGGGTGTGAGTGGAAATCAAAACCCTGTTTTATACATGTTAAGTTTGATATGCTGATTAGACACACAAAAATAGTTGCCAAAGAGTCAACATCATAAAGTTCATGTATGTACAGCTCTTCAGATTTTCTGTTCAAGTTAATGCACAGATTAAGTGAGTTTGCTTCTCTATTTAATCCACAACAAAGTAAAAGTTTGAAATCTCAGTGTTTCTCTCTCCCTCTCTCCCTCCCTCCTTCTCCTCCTCCCCATCTCCTCTCTCCCTCCCCGCTTCCTCTCTTGACCCAACATAGCAAAGGTCTACTGAAAATATCCATTCAAAATGGGTTTAAAGCTACATCTGTCACCTTCCACTTAACATTTGTTCCTTACAGACTTAAAAATTTCTTTATTGAAGTAACTCAATTTGCATTTGGAAACTTAATAAAAGTTTAGGTGATCAGTTCCACTCTTAATCAAATATAACTACATACCGCACTCACTACCAATTTTCTGATAATCCTCCACCACTGTTCATCAGACTCCCGCTGTCCTTTGCTCCTACTCCCAACCTTCTTTCATTTCTGATAACCTCAATTCCGTTGTCAGTGTCCAGGAGTTAATTTTTGTTTAGTTTTGTCCGTTTGCTTTGTTTCTTTATATTTCACATATGAGTGACATCATCTGTTATTTGTCCTTCTCCTTCTGACTTATATCACTTAGCATGGCATCCTTAGTTGCATCCTTTTGTTGATAATGATAGGATTTAATCTTTGTTTTTTAATTAAGTAGCATTCCATTATGTTTATATGCCACATCTTCTTTATTCATCTGTTAACTTAGGTTCTTTCCATTTCTTGACTATTGTAAATAATGCTGCTATAACATGGGGGCGCACATCTTTTTCAGTTAAGGGTTTTGTGGTTTTTTGGTAAACATGCAGAAGTGAGATAGCAGGATTATATGGAATTTCCATTCTCAATTTTTTTTAGCAATCTCCATACAGCTTTCCATAATGTTTGCAACAATTTACATTCTCACCAACAGTGTGTAAGGGTTCAGTTTTCTCCACATCTTCACCAAAACTTGTTCCCGGTCTTTTGAATAATGGCCATTCTCACAGGTATGATATCTCATTTGATGGAACATCTTTTCATGTGTCTGTTGATGGTCTGTATCTTTTCTTTGGGGAAATGTCTATTCAGATTTCCTGTCCATTTTTTGATTGGTTTGTTTGCTTTTATATTACTGAGTTTTATGAGGTTTTTATATATTTTGGTTATTAATCCCTTCTAAGATGTATGATGTGCAAATATCCTCTCCCATTCAGTAGGATGTCTTTTTGTGAGAGTTTTTTACACCGTACGGAAGATTTTTAGTTCGATATTGTCCCCCTTCTTTATTTTCAGTTTTGTTTCCCTGACTATTGGAATCAAGTCCCCTAATAACTCTCCAAAGCTAATGTTGTGCAACGTATTGTTTATGTTTCCTCTGTGTATTCTAGGGTTACCACTCTTACATTCGAGTCTGTAGTCCATTTTGAATTTTTGTGTATGGTGTTAAAGAGTTATTTAGTTACACTTTTTTTGTATGTGTCTGTCCTATTTTCTAGCACTATTTGTTGAAAAGCCTTGTCCTTTCTCTATTGTATGTTCTTGGCTCCTTTTTCATAAATTAACTGACCACATATGTATGACATTATTTCTGGTGACTCAATTCTATTCTTCTGATCTGTGTATCTGTTTTTATTCTAGTACTACACTGTCTTGATTACTATCACTTTGTAATGTAGTTTGAAATCTTATTCTTTTTTCTCATGATTGCCTTGTCTATTTGGGGTGTTTTGTGATTCCATAAAAATTAAAAAAATATTTGTTCTATCCTTGAAAATTGCCAATGGAATTTTGGTGGGAATTGCATTAAATCTGTGTATTGCTTTAGGTTATATGGCCATTTTAACAATATTGGTTCTTCCCAACCATTAGCATGGAATATCTTTCCATTTCTTTGTATCTTCTATTTCTTTTAACAATATTTTGTAGTTTTCATTTGTGTAGGTCTTTCACTTCCTTTGTTAAACTTATTCCATGGCATTAAATTATTTTTGTTTGATTGTAAATGGGATTGTTTTCTTAATTTATTTTTCTTATGTCTGATTGTTTGTATATAAAAATGCAATGGATTTGTGTATTTACATACATTTTTGTAGCTTGCTCTATACTCAAAGAATGCAAAAACACTAATCAGAAAAATTTAATATGCACCCCTGTGTTCATGGAAGTATGATTCACAGTTGTGAAAATGTGGAAAGAACCTAAATACCTGTTGATGTATGACTGGATGAAGAAATTATGGTATACATATGCAATAAAATTCTATGAAGCTATTAAAAAGATGAAATTCTGCTGTTTGCAGCAAACTGGAAGGAACTGGAGGTGATTGTGCTAAGCAAAATAAACCAGAAAGAATAAGGCAAATACAGGATGGTGTCACTCCTATGTGGAGTATAAGAAACAAAATAAATTAGAAGACAAGTCTCAACAAAATTTACAGGATGGAAGACTACGAATGAGTGGAGTGGGGCAGGGAACAAGTGAAATAAGGAGTTAATAAGATGATGGTAAAGGGCACTGGGATTTTGATGGTGGATGTGGTTAGGAAATGCACACTGAGGTGCAAATTCAATATCCTAAAAACATATAGCAAGTAAACAAAAATAAAACAATGAAAGATAAAAACTTGTTTGTAGCCTTTCCACTTTAGTCATATATTAATTCTAGTATTTTTTTGTAAAATCTTTATAGAATATTACATGTGTATTATCATGTCATCTGCAAATAGTGATAGTTTTACTTTTTATTCCAATTTGGATTCCTGTTATTTCTTCTTCTTGCCTAATTTCTCAGGCTAGGACTTCCAATATGTTGTTAAATAGCAGTGGTGAGAGTGGATAATCTTGTCATGTTCCTTATCTTAGAGAAACACTTTCTCTGTTTCATCATTGAGTATAATGTTGGCTGTGAGTTTATCATATAAAGCCTTTATTATATTGAGGTATGTCCTGTCTATCCCCATTTTATTCATCCTTCTGTATTTTTTTTTTCTGGATGAATTTGATGAGTCCTTTATTCACTGTATTATCCAAGTTTATTCCTAGACTCTACCCCTCTCTCATCCCAGTATTCAATGAATTACTAAATTGTGTTGAATAGTACTTCTCAAATGTCTCTCTAATCTCTCTTTTACTCTCTAACTGAACTGCTACTATCATTCGAGACCACATTTTCTTGCATGGATTAGCATATAAATAAGTGCTGCTGTACCATCTTCTTAATTTCCCTTTACCCCCGACATTTTAGATAACTCTTGCTTATCACTCAAAACACAGCTCAGTGATTATTTCCTTCAGGAAGACTTCAGTGACATTTACAACTTGTCCTCCACCCCATCTAGATTAGGTAACCTTGTTGTATGTCCCTATGGCGCCCTGTTATTTATTATAACTTCTATCACATGGTATTATAATTGCCTCATCACTTGTATGTCTCAAGTGCACTGTGAGCTCCTAGATATCAGAGACTTTATTTCTTATTATCACATCTCCAGTGCCTAACATTGTGTCTGACAATGATTGTCACACACAAATGTTTTTGTACAAATGAATATTTGAAAAAAAATTAGAAGGAAAACCTGCTTAAAGGGAAACTGATAATAGTAAGAAATGCTAGCTTATACTTGTATATGTGAAAAAGAAAACAATGAAATAAGTTTAAAAAGATCTCAAAAAGTACCATTGGGGTCATTTAGCATAGGAACTATGAGTATTACACTATTTTATACTTTTATTATGGATTGTATAACAAAATACAATCATTCCTATTTATTTTCAATACATCAGAGCATCTAAAAACGACTGCATTATATTTAGTAACTTCCATCTAAGAAAGTGTAAGAGTATATACTACATAATAAGATTCAAGACTTAGACTGATCCACATCAAACTAGGTTGGAGAAAAATCATTATAGACCAATAGTGTTAATATAAGCAGTTTTGGTGCTTATGTTTATCTCTAAATTATTTTGCAGGTATAGACATAGATAAAGATGATCAGAACTGTCATGCCCTGGTGACTAGGGTCTAAGCTTGTGCCTGGGGAGCAGAATAGATATAGTCCAAGAACCCTAGTTCACAGTCTGGGACCTGGGAAACAACTAAAATGAGCAATTAAATAAATTAAATGCTTCTTTCTCCTCTCTCCCTTCTTGCCTTTGCCTGCCAACCTTCATCTCTGTCTGCCTTCCTCTTAAAAAAAGATAATCAGAACTGAAATATAAATCATCATTTTATTTTTATATAGAGGAGGTATTGAGTTCATTTTCTGAGAGCATCTTAACATTTTCTTATATATTAGGTAATCAAAAGGAATATTTTTCTACATACAAATGTCTTTAAAATGTTAATGACCTATGTAAAGTTTATTGTCAAGTCTTTGATGCAGAGTAACATCGAATTGATGTCTTGTGCCAAGAACCTCTGCATAGTTGCTCCTTACTACTATACTCTTCTGTTTCATTTTCCTGGTCATGATGACTTATGTATATAAAATACACCTAATAAATATCAGGGCACTATGAATCCATTTTAAGTGGTTGGCAACTTTATAAGTATTTGTTTAGGAGCAATTGATGACCATCAGTTGGAGACAGCCAAACCAGGATGAATTGTTTGAATACATTCCACTCATTGCTTCCATTTTCATAGGATGATATTTTGCAAGTATGGGTATTTGGATATGGGTTAAAGTGGAGAGATTGGGGAAAGAGTGAGACTGCAAATCAATAAAAAGAGAGCAGAGTACGTTCACAAGTCTTTTCTGTACATACAACACTACTCAAATTTTTATAAGGGTAAATTACTTTTTATTTCAGAGAAGATAAAGTTCTCGGTAGGGCAAGGAGAATTGTATGATTTCAGGATTGATAATCAGCGTGAGACTTCTGTTGTTCCAGTTTTAGTTTGGCCTAGTGGCAAGGGATGGAGAGGAAAATCTCTCTCCAAAGGAAAGACAAAGATTCATTTTTTTAAGGTTAGTGAAAAAATAAAAGCACAGAGGTTTTATATGTAAACAACTTTTTCTTCACTCTACAGTGCCTACTGTTAGAGGGATTATACAAAGGGAGTCTTGTAAGTTATGTTGTTTGACGTAGAAACCTACAAATCATGAAGAGGAACTAAAATTCATTTAGTGTTTACCACATAGTATGCTTTACTGTTTCTTTTTCTCTTTTAGTTGAATCCTTATAACAAGCCTATGAGCTAGGTACTATTTTTATCTCATTTTCTACATAAGAAAATTAAGGACCTAAGGAAGTTACATTAATTACACAAGATAACATGGAAAGCATGTATGGAATTCACAATGCAGATTACTAGCTGCTACATATCATCACAGCTGGAATTGTCATTCAAATGATGACATCTGGAACTCCAAGGCCATGCACTTCCCACTAGAATATATTGTACTATTTACTAGCAAGCATCATTTCCTTCCCTTTACTACCTCTCCTCCCCATGGTTCTGGATAGGGAAATAAAAGTGAC
Source organism: Solenodon paradoxus (assembly GCA_004363575.1). Taxonomy (NCBI): domain Eukaryota; kingdom Metazoa; phylum Chordata; class Mammalia; order Eulipotyphla; family Solenodontidae; genus Solenodon; species Solenodon paradoxus. Next base: position 36,321 of record RJWH01004819.1, on the reverse strand, counting down.
ACACTGACTTTGCAAAATCCAAGATTTGAATGGAGAAAATTCTGACCACAATTCTGTAACCCCAGAAATGCCTGGAATGTTTGTATAAGTGATTCATAGCAGGATTAGTTCCATACCTCATAACTGAAGAGACTCAGAGGACTCTGGAACTAGCATGCAATCTGTGTCAAGGGGGCAGCTTATTAAAGAGGACTAGATGAAAGTGAGGGCTCTGTAGGAGTGAGGAATTGGTCCTCGAGTCGTCAGTGGTGCTCAGTCACCTGTAAGGTGCTGTCTTGGAATGGGCTTTGAGGATGGAGTCATATTAAGGTTTCAGCACACAATTATGTGACATAAACACATTTGTTTCAGCCACGTTTGGCACCTCTGATTGTTACTAATGGATATGGTAATTATAATCAGAATAGGATTTTTAAAAGGAGAAATATCAAAAAACATTTAATGTTTTTCACTGGAGAGATGACAATATTTCTTTCAGCTGAGATAGAAACCAAAATATTTCAGTCATTCCTGTTACACTAATGAATCAGACGTGGTGAGAGCTTGCCAAAGACACAGAAGCAAAATATATTCTTTGCGGTGCCTGAAGAATGTCAGGATAGAAGTAAATTTTTAGACTAGATTTCAGACTTCAGCTTTGCATACATGAATGAATGAATTAATTAATTAATGAGAAGTGGTTTTCTAAGGTGTCCTCTGATCTCCACCCCCCAAATTCTGAAAGTTCTTTCTCTAAGACATAAAATTAGAAATGATGTTATTTCTGGCAGTCTGAAAATTCTTTAAAATTGAACTTTATACAAGTTGTAATAACAACTGTTTATTGAGAACACACTATGTTCTGAGCATTTTCTAATGCAATACCCACAAGACCCTTAGGATAATGGATATTGTTATTGGTATCATTTTATATATGAGGAAAGAGGTTCTTGACCTAGGCCACACAACTAGACTAACAACTACAATGATTCCATATATCATTGCCTTCACTCCTACACTGTACTATTTAGGGATTATGTGTATGAAGTATCTTTAAGAAACTAGTACAAGATAAAGAACACATGGTAGAGATAAAGAATTGAAGTCAGATGGTCTTATTTGCAGAAACAAGCATTTAACTACTACCTTAAAATTTCTCAGAAGTATCCAATTAACAGCAGTAACTTGGCCAAAGTTCATTTGTAATATCCTTATCAATGTAGTATTAGCTACCTCTACCATGTTGCATAAATTATCATTTCCTTTTTGTGATCAGAAAAATATTATTCAGTCATGAAAAAGAAGGAAATCCTGACATTTGTGACAACATAGATGGATCTGGAAGGCATTATAATAAGTGAGATAAATCAGGAAAAGGAAAATGCCATATGATCTCGCTTATATGTGGAATTTAAAAAAGTCAAACTCATAAAAACAGAGACAGTGATTACCAGACAATGGGAAGTAGAGGAATTAGGGAGATGTTGTTTATGTGTGTAAACTTGCAACTATTAGATAAATTTTGGTAATCTAATATACAACATAGTGATTATAGTCAACAATACTGTATTATATCATTTTAATTAAAGAAATTAAATCCTATAACATTAAAAGATTTTAATTCATCATTATTTATCATGGCAAGAAAAACCTAAAAATACACGTATGCCTAAAAACATGAGAAAAATGATTTACTGTCATCTAAATCATAGACCATGAGACTGGAAGTTATCCAAATTGAGGTGGAGGAAAATCATGAAGTACTCTTGAATAAGAGAAGCAAGGTGGGGAAATGTATGTATATAAGGAACCCATTTGTTAAGCAATTTGTTAAACAAACAAAAGGTAAAACTAACTCAAAATCCTTAAAAATACTGTATTATAAACTTCAAAATTACTACGACAATGGATCTGTGATCCATTTTGAGTTAATTTTTGTGAAAGGTGTTCAAATGACACTTCTTTACACAGCCTTCTACCATGAAGTGGATGTCTTCCACCCTCTTCAGAATCTACTAACACTTGTTTTATCTTCTGTAATGATTGAGGTGACCATATAATTTATTATTCTACCTGGAACACTTTCCCATGTAAAAGGGTTTGTTAGTAATAATTACATCAGATGTAAATTGCGTCTGTCTTGGGCAAACCCAAGATTTATAGAGACTTTAATTATCATAAATACCTTTTTTTAAAACTGTATTTTAGTAATTTGTGAGCTTAACCCAATTATATTTGTGAGATATTTGACATCATCTTCCTATAGTCTGAAGTTTCCAACACAATATTTTCAATGCACATGGAGACCCTCATCTAAATTGATTCTAAAGTGATTCCACTACTTAGTTGAAAAAGTTAGGTCGAGGAAAATATTAAGTAAACATGGTATATATATATGTATATATACACGTATATATCTTAATAATTGTATATTTTCTCAGAGTATTCAAATGTTTATTTATTAGCCCATCTTTTGATCTAGAACCTACCAAATCCTTTTTTTTTGAGAATGAGATCATGAATTGCTATTTCATGAACTCTCTTTTTTTTTTTTTTTTTAACAGAAATCACACCTATAAAGCATCAACTCTGATTTTCATGGCAGTTTATTTAAAAGAGTAAGAACCTAAAGATGCTTGCAAAGTAATACTTCTTTCCCTAATTTTTCCAATTTTTTTACATTAATAAATATTTTCATCTTAACCATTTTAAGTGTACAATTCGATGTTAATAAATTATATTGTGGGCACACCCTGGTGGTGTAGCAGTGAAGTCAGTCAACTCCAAAGGACCATAGTCCATGTACATCCTAAGGACTTGGGAAACAAGGGGAACAACCACTGTGAACAATTAAATAAAAATTTTAAAGTGCTTCTTCCTCCTCTTTCTTTCTGCCTACCTGCCTACTTGCCTTCATTCCTGCCTGCACCTTTCCTTTAAAAAATTGTGCAACTATCATCACCATCCATCTTCATAACTGTTTTCATCTTGCAAAGCTGAAACTCTGTACTTATTAAACAGTAACTCCCACCTGTCAGACACTGGCAATTAACATTCTATGTTCTGTCTCTATTATTTTGATTAAGTACCTCATGTAAGTGGAATCATACAGTATTTATTTTTTTGTGACTGTCTAATTTTACTTGGTATAATATCCTTAAGTTTCATCCACCCATGTTATAGCCTGTGTCAGAATTTACTTCCTAAGGCCGAATAATATTCCATTATAAATATATATACACCATTTTTTGCTTATCTGTTCATCTGTAAATGGATACTTGGGTTACTTCTGTATTTTATCTGCTATGAACAATGCTGCTGCAAACACAGATATATGAATACCTCTTTGAGACTCTGCTTTTAATCTTTTGGGTTTGTATCCAGAAGTGTAATTGCTCGATCATATGGGAATACTATTTTTATTTTTTTAACCATGCTGTTTTCCACTGTAGCTTTAATATTTTACATTCATGTGAATAGTGCACAAAGATTTAAATATCTCCGTATCCTCACCAACATGTTATTTACTGGATTGTTGGTTTTTTATAGTAGCCGTCATAATGGTGTGAGGTGGTTTTGATTTTCAGTTCCTTAATGATTAATGATATTGAATATATTTTCATGTGTTTGTTGGCCATTTGTACATCTTCTTTGGAAAAATGTATATTCATGTCTTTTGCCCATTTTGAAGATGTGTTGTTTTTTGTTGTGGAGTTTTTGGAGTTATCTATATATCCTAGCTATTAATCCCTTACTGAATACCTGACTTGAAAATACTCTCTCCGATTCTGTGGGTTATGTTTTTACTCTGTTGATATTCTGTATTTATGAGCAACATTTAAATATTTTTATGAAGTCCCAATTTGTCTAATTTTTCTTTAGTTGCCTGTCTCTTTTGTGCCATATTCAAGAAATCATTACCAAATCAAATGTTGTGAAGCTTTTGCCCTATGTTTGCTTCTAAGAGCTTTATACTTGTGGGTCTTACATCTAAGTTTGTGATTCATTTCTTATTGTTTCATTATTTCTTTTGTTTTTATTGCTATCTGCCTTTTAAGATATCACATTCACACCTCAGTTTGTGTGCATTTCATACCACACTCACCACCACAGTTCTAGTGTCCTTTCCCACCACTGTGTTAACTCCATCTCTGATCCTTTAAATTTATTTTTGTGTATGGTGATAGGTAAGGGATCTTCTTCATTCTTTTGCATGTAAACATCGAATTCCCAAAGACCATTCATTGAAAAGATTGTCATTTCTCTGTTGAATGGTTGAATGGTATTGGCACCCTTGTACCAAGACCATTTGATCATTTATGCCAGGTTTTGTTTTGGGGCTATGTATTTTATTCCATTGGTTTATATGTCTTTATGCCACTACCACACTGTTTTGATTACTGTAGCTTTGTAATGAATTTCAAAATCAGGAAGTATGACTTATACAATTTTTTTCCTTTTTAAGATTGTTTTGGATATTTAGGGTCCCTTGAAATTCCATGTGAATTTTAAGATAGGTTTTGCTGTTTTTGCAAAACAATATGTAATTGGAATTTTGATGGGGATTGCACTGAGTCTGTAGGTTGCTTTGGGGTAGTCGTGTTATGTTAGCAATATTAGCTTTCCAATCCATAAGCATGGGATATAGTTCCATTTATTTTTGTCTTCTTTAATTTATTCCATCAATGTTTTCTTTAAATTTTTATATTTGTTTCACCCACAATTAATTCACAACAACTTTTAAGGAATTCCCCTTTAATTGGTATTTCCAAATACTATAATACAGTTTTTCATAGAAACAACTGTTTTTTCTCATACACTTACTTTATTTATATAACATTTTATTAAACGACACAATCAGATAACAAAAAGAATTGGCAGAAATAGGATTTGGAAACAAACCCAATAACTCTTGGTAAGCCTATAGCACTATGGGTGTACGAAGACGCCCATGGGAAAGCTTGAGATTAGTCTACAAAAGCAGTGATTCAGTGAACCTCAGACATTAGTCAATATATTTTACAGAGGGAGTGAAAATTTTTTGTTCATTTGTTGAGTTGATTAAGTTACAGTTGTTTAGGAGAATATTTACTGTAAAAGTTTCTATCAAATATTTGCTGAGTTTAATTGAATTTTACTGAGTCTTTAGGAAGCAGTTTTTCCACCTTCCATTTTTATTGGCAATTTATCTCTCTGGAAAAAGGGAAAATTCAGATGGGGGACCAGTTTTATTAGTGCCTAGAAACAGTGACTGTCATATAGTAGGTGCTCAGTAAATATTTATTGAATGAATAAGTCAATGACAGAATGGTTTCAAAGAATGTCAAAGTTTCAAAGAACATTTATGATCTATAGAGTTCAATTCTTTTATTTTACTGAGATATGGCACAACATAGATGTTTAGTAAGGGTCACATATATTTGGGTTCAAATACTCATATTTTTATAGGATTTGGGGAAAATTGCTTAACTTTTCTTTGCCTTGGTTTCTTCATCTTTAAAAAAAATGAAGATGATAATAGTGATCTATCTTATAGGGCAAATTGTGAGGATTCGATGATAAGACACAAAACAGTGTAGTGCCAGTACATGATAGTTTTGCATCAATCAGGAGTTAGAAATCGTGTTGAAGGTTGAAAATAAAAGGAATTTAATGCAAAAAATTGGAAATGTAGGGGATGAAAGAGTTGGGAAACCAAACAGTAAATGGCAAGGCAATCCATAAATTAATAACAACAGAAAGCTAAGGCTTAGAGTGACAACAGAAAGAGGTAGTTATCAGAGCCCAGTGG
>RJWH01004819.1:0-30451 GCA_004363575.1 Solenodon paradoxus | reverse complement strand
TAGGGGAACCCAGGAAAGGTAGATTGCACAGGTCTTTTGACATAGAGTAGAGCCTTGGAAGAATGAAGAATGACATGCTATTTAATAAAAAAGAGCTATTATTGCTATTATTGGCCTCACTAACACAATGCAGAGCTAACAAGCTAGAGGCAGTCTGTTACATAAGGGGAAATGTGCGAAATGATGAATCAGAGCCAGATTTTGTCATGTTCAACACCATTTACATTAGTCATGAGTTGACTGACTAACAAGGGATTGGTTGAGTATTTTAACTCTTTGAGGTTCAACATTGCGTTTCTGAATTGGAATATCACAGGCTAGTTAGGGACATAAGCTTTTCCCTGCTCTTTAGCTTATGCCACTTCCCTATTTCACAATTAAAGGTTACTTACAGTTCCATAAGTTCCTTCCAAAATTAATGTAAGCTGAAATATTTATTTTTTGATGCTAAGTTTAAACAGTCCAGTTATGGACTAAATTTAAATTAAAAACTCAGCATGAATCGAATGGCTTATGTCTTTGTGTGATGGCCTTTATATTAAATGGTTTACATGAATGCTGTTGTTTATCTTGGAACCAGGTTGTCATGCATATTAATGAGCCCCAGGTGTTAACTTCATGCTGTTTTCTTCTCAAAGAAGAAAATCTTTACATTAAGTTAAAGTGTTTTTTACAAGTATTTGCTGTAATAATTATAAGACAACCTTTTACACATGACAGTGTTTACCAGGTTCGTTTCCTAATTTCAACTCATTTTTTAATTCATTTCCTTTCACACTTCAGTTTTGCTTTTGGATGCTGAAGTCTTCCAGCCAGACATGATGGTAGCCTGAGGGTCCCAAGGAGCTAAAGGACAAACCCTTCTCCACCAGCTTTTCAAATGGCAAGACTTTGTGTTCATCAATGCTCTGCCCAAGGTCATTTTATATTCATTCCTTGTGGTTTTGCCCTTCTCTACGAGTGATTGAAAGTTAAAAGACCCCCTATATTTTATAATTTTCCAGTGTTTCCTTGGGGGTACTTTCTTTTCATTCCTTTGATCATTTCTGTGTTCTCTTTGTAGCTTTCCAGCTTTTCTTAAAGTGCAGAAACTCAGGCTGGCTGGACTTCTCTAAGAGTAGCTGACTGGTGTTACTTAGAGCAGAACAATAACTTCTAGCTCATCTTAGAGAATGTTTTCAGAACAATAATCTACCAAATTTTATGAGATCAGTGTTGTAGGGTTGTGTTCAAATGAGCCATCCTCTGAATGAGTGATGGATGCACACTCCTCTCAGTCTTGCAAAGAATTTTTGAGCACTTACTATATGCTGGGCATTGTGCTGTGTTCTGGGAATACTAGGGTTTATGAGACACCATCTTAGCCATTAGAGAACTTGTCTCACAGGGAAGACTTGTACATGAAGTGTTCAGAAGTGTGGTGCATTTTTAGTGGTATACATTGGGTATCCTGAATCTCAGTAGAAGCACCCAAAGAACTTTTGGGTAGGGATTCTTGAAGATAAGATACATGGAAATAAGACTTGAAGAAGCAGGTGTGATTTAGGTGAAGTGGGGAAAGGGTAATCCTGAAATAAAGAACAATGTGAACAAGGGCAGGGAGGTGTGAGGAAACATGGTCTATTCAGCTGAGTTACTATGGATTTATGAGGCGAAATCGGATGGGAGACTGAGAAAGAAGTGGAATTGTGAGAGGTCTATTAGCCATGCATAACCTTTCACCTTGACTTCCTTGATGGAGGTAGAAATGAGGTGGGGTGGGGTGAGGTGAGGAAAGATGGAGTGTTTAAGGAAGAGTATGTGTTTTCATTGATGTTGGAGAGGAAGAGCTGGGATGAACAAAACTTTATCTTGAAATGGCACTTTTTTCTTTAGATTTTCCAAAGCTGACATGTATGCCCTAAGGCTTCTGTCTGTTTGTATGGGTGTGTGAAGATTTTTTAATCATGATATTTTAAAGCAAAAGTGAAAATTCAAGGAACTCAATTTTTAATTTTTTTATTGTGTGTTCTTTTCTGATTCACAGTAACACATTTATTTTTAAAATGTGGAAAGTACAGAAAAACACAAAGAAGAAAATTTAAATGGCCAATACTCCTGTTATTTAATAATTTGGAGCCTTTCCTTACAATCTTCTCTACACATACAACACAAACTCATATATCTATCTATCTATATAGATAGATATATGATTTCACAAAGTTAGGATCATATTAAATACATTCTTTTTTGACCTGCTTTTACTCAGTTAGACTTACATGATGAGTATTTCCAGGTCATTAAATACTCTTTAACAAATAACTTTAATAGTTGTATAGTATTTCAATAAACTTCTGTGTACACTATCCCCTCTGCTATTGTTACGTATTTGTTTTTTTCTACTTATTTAAATACTATTATGCGTAGTGCTGTGATAATCATGGTCCTATATAAATATTTATGCACCACTGATTTTCTGTTATATGAAGTCTTAGAAGTATTGCAAGAAAAAGGAAACAGCATGTTAAGAATATTAATGAAAATTGTTAAATCATCCTTTAATAACGTTATTCAGCTTTTACTTCAATTTGTTGTAAATGTTTAAAAAACACTCCTTGTTTTTCTGATTTTGAAAAATTTAGAGGTGAAATTGATGCCTCTTTGTTCTAATTTATTTGATTACTAGTGAATTTTTACCACTTTTTCTAATCTCTATAAGTCAATTATATCTTTTAAAAAATTTCCTGTGTTTAATTTTTCTGGAAAATGTGTTGGTGTGCTCTTTTTTCATAATGTTTTTTGGTAAAGAGAGAAATAGGAGGAAGAGAAGCATTTGGAAGGAAGGACGTAAAGAAAGAAGGGAGGCAGAGAGGGAGGGAGAGGAGAAAGTATTTTATTTGTTTATTTGTTTTGGTTGTTCTGCCCTCCCTCCTTGAGCCCTGGGTTCTTGAATCAAATCTTGGGCTTTTTACATGGTCTTCACTTTCGTTGCCAGGTTATCACCTGAGCCATCAGGGCATACCTAATAATTTATTTTTTAAAGTATTTATATAGTGACATTTTGTTACTTACCTATCCTTTATGCTGCATTTTCCAGTTATGTTCCTTTATTTTTATTATGGTATTTTATATGCATGTTGATGTAGTCAAAGATATAACCTTTCATTAGGGCTTCTATTTTATCTTAGAAGAGATATTTTCCACTGTGCATATGTTCACTCATAATTTATTTCCTTTTTATTGGAAAGTATTTAGTTTTCTACTCTATGAAACATTTAGTTGATGTATTTTGTGAGAAAAAGTTCTAAATGTATTTTTCAAATAGAATGCCAATTATATTATTACAGTATTAGTTATGGAATAAAAAGTTAACCCATTCTTCGGGTATACCAAAATTAATTATTTATTTATATCGAACACATATAAATCCATTGCCTCTTTCTAGACTTGTTATTCTCTAACTCTGGACTGGGTATTCTGGCACAAGTGCTCTTTATTATTATCATTTTATAACATGTTTAATGTTAAAAATAGTGCAATTTTCCCTGAATAAACTCATCTAAAATTTAGTTATTCTCTTCTGTTTATTATCCCGTATGGCCTTTAGATGCATTTTTCTAATTCCCAAAGTAAAATCCAACTGTTATTTTGATTGAAATAATGATATGCTTATAGATTAGCGAGAGAGGAATCGACATCTTTATAATAGTTGGAGTCACTGTCTAGGAACATCATATGACTATTTATTTGAATTTTTTTAAAAAATGTATATCCTCAGAACTCAATTTTGAAAATGTCATGTAGACTAGGACTGACAACTTCCATGGAACCTGTGTCTTCTTGTTTAGGGTTTGGTTCATAATTTGACCTGATGAGAAGTTTGACAACTAAAAACATAAGGAAACAGCAAGAGAAAATTGGTAAGGCCATTTTAGCATTTGGCCCCCAGTGTTCTTCAGATGTTTGTAGTTGCACATATCTTCATAGATCACTTTGGGCTTTTGTCCTGACAAAGGCACCCTGCTCGAGTTTTATTACTGTTACAGAAAAACCTGGAGTTTCCCTTGTGAATAGCAATATGTCAGCACTTCACTAATTAGAAAAGAACTTACAACTAAAAGGAGCCAGGGAATGGCTGGGATTTCAAGCTGAGACCTAATTTTAAAACAAAATATAGCCGGAAAATTTATTTTTTTCTACACAATTGTTGGTGATTTTTTTAAAGTTTATTTAAAAATTATTATTTCTTTTGTTTACATTGCTACATGCTTTGTAAGATACGGAATTAACACTGCATTGTAACACTGTATTTCAGTGTGCATTATTATAATGAGCATCTGTATATACTACATTAAGTTCATCATTAAATGGCCATTTCTATCTTTTACCATATAATTAACCCATTTTTCCTTAGTCCCACCACCTTCCCGCTTTCCTTTTGGTAACCACTAATTTGGTCCTAGACTAATAATTTTGTTTTAGTTCATTTATTTGTTTGGTTTATCTATACACCATATCTGAGTAAAATCATATAATGTTTTGTCTTTCTCTGTCTGATTTATTTCACCCTCTTATTTCATGCCCCCTAGGTTCATTCATATTGTTACAAATGGAAGGCTTTCATCTTTTTTTTTTTGGTAGCTAAGTATACCATTGTGTATACATACCTCTTTTTGCACTAATCTGTCAGGGGGCACTTAGATTTTTTTCAGCTCTTAGCTATTGCAAATAATGTTGTGGTAATAGTGGGGATGTCTTTACATCTTCTAATTAGTGTTTTTGTATTTTTGGGTAAGTACAAGTGGAGTAACTGAATCATAAGAAATTTCTATTTTTAATTTTTTGAGGAATCACCATGCTGCTTTCCATAATGACTATCAACTACTTTCCAACAACAGCATACAAGTGTCTCCTACTTTCCATATCCTGTGAAGCATTTTTTTGCTTCTTGACACTTGGATAATAACCGTTTTCACAGGTGTCACAGATACCGCATTGTTGTTTTGGTTTGCATTTTCCTAATAATAAAAGTTAGTGAACACATTTTGATGTGCTTTTTGGCCATCTATATGCATTCTTTGGAGATGTGTCTATTCAGATGCTCTAATCTTTTTTAAACTGACTTGTTCGGTATTTGTTGTTGAGTTTTATGCCTTCTTTATATATTTTGGATGTTAACCCCTTGTCAGATGTATGATATGAAAGTATCTTTTCCCTTTCAGTAGGATTTATTTTAATTTTGATGATAGTTTCTGTAGTTGTGCTGAAGGTTTTGATTTAATATAGTCCCATTTGTTAATTTTTGCTTTCGTTTCCCTTGTTATTAGAATCAAGTTCCCAAAGACATCTATAAAGTCAATGTCAAGGAATGTATCACCTATGCTTTCTTCTATGTATTTCATATTTTTAGGTCTTATAGCCAAGTCTTTAATTTTATTCTTAGAAATACCATATCTGTTTTATTATTAGAATAAAATTAATTAATATTTATATAAGGTTTTGGGTAGTGGTCTGGTTTCATTATTTTGCACAAGAATAAAACTAGACCACTATGTGACACTTTGTATTAAAATTACAATACCTTTTTTAATCCCTTTAGATATAAGTTTAGATTATTTATTTGTGATTCATTTTGCTTCCTGAGGTAGGGATGATTCCTATACATTTCCTCTTATTTACTGATTTGCTACAATACATAGGTTCTTATGTCATATCTTCATTTTAATTTTTTCAGGTATTTTTTTTATTTCAGTCTTGATTTACTTGCTTATCTAATACTTGTTCAATAGCTTGTTGTTTAGTCTTAACAAATGTATGGTTCACCCCCATTTTCTTCTTTGATTCATTTCTAGTTTCATATCATTGTGATCTGAAAAGATTCTTGATATGATTTCAATCTTTGTACATTTATTGAGACTTATTTTCTGCCTGACATTTGGTCTGTTTTTGAGACTATTCCATGGGCATTTGAAAAGAATTTGTATTCTGTTGTTTTGGATGACATGCTCTGTAAATATCTATTACATCCATTTAGTCTTATTTGTCATTTAAGGCCATTGTTTCCTTGCTGATTTTCCCTCTGGATTATCTGTCCATTGTTGTAAGTGGGGTGTTAGAGTCTTCTACTATTAATGTGTTGCTGTTACTTTCTAAGTCTGTTAATATTTACTTCATATATTTTATTATTCCTATGTTGCATGCATATATATTAATAAGTGTTATGTTTTCCTGCTATATTGGGGGCTTTATCAATATATAATATCTATCTTTGTGTTTTGTTACCTCTTAGGTCTAAAGTTTATTTTATCTAATATGAAGATAGTGGTTCCTGCTCTTTTGAATTTTCCATTGACTTGGAATACCAATTTCTATCCCTTTACTTTATATCTATGTTTGTCTCTATAGCTTAAGTAAATCTCTTATAAGTACCATATAGTTGGGTTTTGTTTTTTTTTAAATCTATTCAGATACTCTATATCTTTTGATTGTTGAGTTTAGTCCATTTGTATTAATGGTGATTATTTATATATGAGGTACTGATATTGCCATTTTATCTTTTGGTTTCTTGTTTTGTCTATTGCTTTGTTTATTTTTTTAGTAAAGTTTTTTTATTCAATTTAGATAGAAGAGTCTATTTTAACAATTCTTATAGGGGAGCTATAGTTGTAACAAATGCCTTAAAATTTTGTCTGTCTAGGAAGGTCTTTATTTCTCCTTCATATTTAAATGAGTGTTTTGCAGGATATAGTATTCTTGCCTTACAGTTTTTAATCTTTGAGTATTTTAAATATGTCATTCCATTGTTTCCTTGTCTGTGGAGTTTCTGTTGAGAAGTCAGATGATAGCTTAATTGAAGTACTTTAATAAGTTAGCTGCTTTTAGTCTCTAGCTTCCTTTAATATTCTTTTGTTGTCTTGAACTCTTGATATTTTCACTACTAGTGGCTTGATGTAGGTTTTTTTTGCATTTAGATAACCAAAAGTTCTGTTAACAGCATGGATTTATTTGTTCAGTTCCTTCTTCAGGTTTGGGGAGTTTTCAGCTATTTCTTTGAATAGCTCTGCATTTCCTTTTCTCTCTTTTCACCTTTGAAGCACCCATTATATTTATGTCATTATGTTATGCCTTTCTAAAAGGAGTGAGATAGCTATAGTAGCATTTACTCACTTAAAAAAATAGTTATCTTCTTCCACTTGAATCATTTTTAGACTTCTGTCTTCAGTATCACTGATTTATTTCTTCATTTGCTCTATTCTGTTTCCATGGCTTTCCATAACAATTTTGATTTCATATATTGAGTTGTTTGCATCCTGAATTTCTATTAGTTTCTTGTTTAAAATTTCTATTTCTGCCTTCTTGTTAATTTTATTTTTAACTCATTTTGTTCTAATTTTTCTTATATCTCTTTAACTGTTTTCTGATTTTTCTTGTACATCTTTGAATTGCTTTTCTGAGATTTCTTTAATCTCTTTTGGTTTCTTTGTGATTGATATTTTGAATTCTTTATCCATTAAATATATATAATCTTCCATGCCTTTGAATTTGGTTTCCGGAGTGTGTCATTGTCTCCTGTTGGTGTCATAGTACCTTGACGTCTCATATAACTCTTATTAGTTGCTGTTTGTCTTTTGATTTCCAATATGCTACAACCACTTAGAACTGAGCTGCTTATTCTTTACTTACTTTTTCTGCAGGTGGTGCTATGGCTTTACTTTATTTTGTTTGGCCCTTACAGGTTTTTGTAGATACTTAGGTCAGAAAATAGCAATTTCTGTGTTAACAGAATAGGGGAGTGGCATATGGGGCTCCAGCCATGGTCCTGAGTTTCCAAGAGTGAGGTGGGCTACTTCACGTGGCTTTCACCAGGGTTCACTATCTTCTCTAAAATCCCGTATCTGAGACTCTGCAGTCTAACTGCTCTTGTTGTACTTCACAGTGAAAATATTAATTCTGAGATGTGGGGGAGGGTGAGTATAGTCTAGAATGCTTTCTCTATTGTCCTCCTTGTTGAAGTCACAGCACATGTGGAGTTTTTCACTTTGAACTTTACTTGAGCCAAGGGCATGTGGCATCAGACACTCTCTTCTCCTTTCTCCACTACCCCAGACTTGGTTGGCAGTCCCTTGCTTTCCAGTCTTCTGAGGCAACTGCTACCTCTGCATGTCTCTTTCCACCCATTTGCCATCAAACTGATGTTTAGATCTCCTTGATATCGCATCCAATTTAGTCTATGTTGGTCTCTGAGGTGCAGCGGGTGCTTTAGCGTCACCACTGTGCTGTGCTTTAGCCTCACTACTGTGCTGTTGGATTCCCTCTGTGGTGTCCCATTTCTGGCTAATTATTAGTTGTTCCTTTTGAGAGTGAAGCAGGGATTGTCTCAAGCCATCACGTTGGACACATTCCCCCACCCTAAAAACTCTTAAGTGGCTAATATCCTCTAATCTGGTTGTCAGCATTCTCTGACATACTCATTCACTCTCTCTCTCTCTCTCTCTTTCTCTCTCTCTCTCTCTCTCTCTCTCTCTCTCTCTCACACACACACACACACACACACATACACACACACAATTTACTGTTTGAGTTGTTAAAGTAGGATCATTTTCTTTGTTCAGAGGAGAAAACAACTACTTGTATGATAGGGAATTTCCAGTCTCAATTTTTTTGAGGAATGTTCATACTGCTTTCCATAATGTTTGCTCCAAATTGCACTCCCACTAGCAGTGTAAAATGATTTTATTTCCTATACATCCTCTTCAACACTGTTTCCAGTCTTGGATAATAGCCATTCTCACCAGTGTGAGGTGATATCTCATTGCAGTTTTGTTTTGCATTTCCCTATGACAAAAGAGGAAGAACATCCTTTCATGTGCCTTTTGGTCTTTTGTATTTCTTCTTTAGAGAACTGTCTGTTAAGATCATCTGCTCATTTTGATCTAGTTGTTCTACTAAGTATGTATTCTAAAAATACAACACTTATTCACAGAGCTGTATACAGCCTCATGTCCACTGCAGTGTTATGTAAAATAGCTAATAGCTAGAAACAACCTAAATGACCACTGACACATGAGTGGATAAAGAAAATGTGGTCTATATAAGCAATGCAACTATCAAAGAGGTGAAATCTTGCCTTTCTCAGCAACATGTGTGGACCTGTAAGGAATTGTGCTTAGTGAGGTAAGTCTGTAGGTGAAAAACTGACATCGCATGGTATCATTCATATGTGGTATATAGAGATATCAAACAAATGAATGAACTAAAAAAATAGACCTAAAATGAGCTAAATTAAGTAACAATAAACTTTGAACCAAAAAGAGCAAATCAGTAGGTACAGGAAGAAATGGGGCAGTTGCAGGGGCAGAGCAAATGGGGTAAATGGCATGAATTGTATAATTAAGTTAAAAACTTAATAGTGGTGATTATTGCATTATATACAGATGTAGATTTACTATCATGTGTATCTTAAATATAATGTTATAATGCACTATCCTTTCAATAAAATCAATTAAAAAAACTACTTGTATTACTAATCGCTTCACCTTTTTTCTTTATTGAATTCTCATTAGTTGTAAGTTTATTTTTAAATAACTTTATTGTTTCTTTTATTTACCTTGCTGTGTGCATTTTGAGATACTGAATTTGCACTTTAATTTGTATGTATTTCACACCACACTCACCAACAGAGTACTAGTGCCCTTTACTGTCATTTTACTCTCTTCTTCCTTTCCTCTTCCCTTGTACCCTTCTGGTAGTCAGTCTTTCATCCTATGAATTTTGTTGAGATTTTTCTGTTTTATTTATTTATTTTCAATATATGAGTATTTATCTTTTTCTTTTTGATTTATTTTGCTTAGCATGATCACCTCCAGTTCCATTCAGGTTTTTTTTTGCAAAGAACTCAATTTTGTCTTTTTTAACAGCCATATAGGATTTTATCTGTATCTATGCCACATTTCTTTATCCAGTCATCTTTTAACAGACATTCAGGTTTCCATGTCCTAGCTATTGTGAATTGTGCTGCTATGAACGTAGGATGCAGATATTTTTCTGATTAGTGCCTTTGTAGTCTCTGGGCATATATGCTTAGAAGTGGGATTGCCGGAATAAAAGGCAGATCCATTTTTTTTTTTTTTTTAGGAATCTCTTTACTGTTTTTCACAGAGGTTATACTAAGTTGCATCCCCACCAATATTATCAAAGGGTGTCTTTTTCTCTATACCCCCACCAACACTTGCTCTTTCTAGTCTTTTTGATCTAGGCCATTCTCACTGGCTTGAGATAATATCTCATCGTGGTTTTTATTTGCATTTCTCTGATGATGAGTGATACAGAGCATTTTTCATGTGTCTGTAGGTCATATGTTTGTTCTCTAGAAAGATATCAATTTCTTCTGTCCCCCTTTTAAGTCAGCTATTTACTTTTTGTTGTTGAGGTATGTGAGGACACTCTGTATTTTGGAGACTAAACTCTTATCTGATGTATGCTGTAAGAGTATCTTCTCCCATTCCACAGGTTGTCTCTTTGTTTTACAGATGCCTTTTAGTTTAATGTTGTCTCAGTTGTTTAGTTTTGCTTAAGTTTCTTTTGCCATAGGTGTCACTTCCCTAAATATATGTTTGAGGTTGATGTCACGGAGTGTTTCTTTTTCTACATTATCTTCTATGTATTTTATGGTTTCAGATCTTATGTATAGATCTTTGATCTATTTTGAATTAACTTTATGTATGACACTAATGAGTAATCTAGTTTAATTTTTGCAGGTGTCTGTACAATTTTCCCAACACCATTTGTTCAATAAACTTTTCTTTCTCCGTTACATAATCTTGCTTCCTTTGTCATAGGTTAGCTGTCCATGTAAGTGTGCTTTATTTCTGAACTCTCAAGTTCATGCTGCTGATCTGTGTCTCTGTTTTTGTTTTAATATGACACCGTATTGATGGACGTTGTTCTTGTAGTATAGTTTGAAGTCAGGGAGTATACATCACTTTGTCTTCTTTGAAAACTGGAGATGTTAATACATTTTTATTAAATTAAGGGAATATGAAGGCTATTAATTAAGGAAATATTAATATATTGAGATAAGCTGAAAGTGAAGAAACTCAAATTCTGAAGTAAATATTCAGCAGTGGTGGGGGAAATATTAATGGCTACTTCAAAGAATAAAATTTCATCGGCTGAGTTAATTCGTATGTGTTTGATGGATTTAGCTAGCCTCATTATAAGTCTATATCATAATAGCCTTGTGATGCAGGATTTATCTGTGAAGCAGAGTTTATAATAGGTTGAATTACATATAATTAATATTCATGGTTCTTATTTGAACTTGGTATTACCATTGTATATGTTTCAAGAGGGAATGAAGAGTCTGGACTTCTTGAATGATGAAGTAAGGACCTCCTTAAATATGAATGAACCTTGAAAATAAGCTGAGTGAAAGAAACCGATCATAAAAGACCGCATGTTATGTGATGCCATTTGTATGAAATATTATAGTTGTATGAAATGTACTTGATATATGTATGAGATAGGATCTGAAAATATGTAGAGACAGAAAATAGTACCAGTTGCTAAGATTTTTTTCTAATAATAAGTAGCTTCCTGGCTTTGGGTCAGGGCATGGGAGAGAATAGAGAATGATTGTCTACACATAGGGTTTATTTTTTGGGGTGATGAAAAAGTTCTAAACTTAGGTTTTGGTGATAAACTCACAACTTGTAAATATGGTAATATGACTGAATTGTACTCATTGGGTGAGTTTTATAACATGTGAATTAAATATTGATTGAGATAAAAGAGTATAGAATAAGAACTTTGCAGAGCAGGATTGGTTGAGCTGATACTTTAAGTCTTGAGTAATTGCCTAACTGTTTTGGGTCTCATTTTCATTTATAAAAATGAGAGTAATAATATCAACTTCAGAGTGTTTTTCTGATCATTAATTGAGGTTAACTTTAAAGTTTTTACCTCAGCAATTGATATATAGTAGATTTATAGGCGGTTAATACAGAAGTCAAATTCCAAATGACCAATGTGTGAAGGTGGAAAAAGTGTAGTTATAGAAGATTCAAGTAGGCACTCAGGATGTTAAGGGTCCAGGAAGTGAGAATTAGCAGAAATATCTCACACGTAGGGACAGTGCCCACCAATCCCTAGAGTAAGTGTCCTTTGTGTTATCCTCCTTTTGCACTACTTTCTGGGTTGATGAAACTGGAAGGGGACCACCAGATTGTGATTTTAATCAGATGGTGAAAGAGTCTATAGGTTAATTTGTCCTTATGTGAAAATTGGGTCAAAGACACTCGGGTTATCTTACACAAAAATTCCTGGTTTATTTTTCCATCAGATAGAAAAATGCAGCATCTTCCATAAACCTTCCATTCCCATTGTCACCAAATTAAGAAGCTCTGCATTTTCATTATTTCTGAGCTGAGAGTTGACTAGGGACCATATTTTCCCATGTGTGTTGGTGGAGAACTCAGTCCTTATCTGTTAATCATTCCTACACACCTCATATAAATGGAAAGTATTGGGCCATCTTATCCATTTTGGAACCATCTCATCTACCCACTTGGCTTTTTAATCACAACTTTTTGCTTGGTCAGCTTCTACTAGGTGGCCTGGCAGAATGAGAGGACTATTGAATGTTTGTTTTTAAGCTTGTCTGAAGCCAATGTTACTCATTCTCTTTTGCCAATTAACTTAATGAGGTTCTTCAGGATGGCTCCAGAGGTTTAGTAAAAGTGAGAAGAGGAATATTGAAACCAATTAAACTTTAGTCTTAGAAGAAGAAGCATAACTTGTGGGTTGAATGTTACCACCAGAGACAGCAGTAACTCAAAACCTTGATCATGGAGCTTTGTAACACAACTGGTGAGAATGCAAGAAGCATGTGTAATCCCTGAGCTTTAAAAGTTGAGGCAAGAAGCATGCTAGTCAGATTAAGTTTTGTAAATCACTTTCACCTCACTGTAAGTGAGGAAGGTTATAGGAAGATTGACCTCTAAGCCACAAAAGTTATGCTCTTTGGGAGCGTACCCTTGTGGCTCAGGTGGCTGAAACACTGGTGTGCAGTTCATGTAGAACCCAAGGACCCAGGTTTGAGGTCCAAGCTGGGGTAAAAAACCAAAATTAAATAAATAAATCATAAATCAATCAGGACACTTCTTCCTCATGTTTCTTTCCTTCTTTCCTTCCTTCCTCCCTCCTTCCATTCCTTCCTTTCTAAGAAAATCCCCTACATAGCATTAGGGAAAAGATAAAAGAAATTCTAGAAGCTGGTATCATATAACAGCCTAGGTATTGAGTTTGATCTTAGTGGAAGAAGATGAGTATGATATGTATAAATGCTGCTGGGAAAATTTCACTTGAGGTGACACACTTTGGTAATGGATTCTTTTAAAAAGTTGAGTGCCTTGAAAGTGAATCACCATTATCCTCTCACTTGAGGGAAATCAATTGGCTAACTGGAAGATGAGACTGAACAAGAACCCTTCAGTCTCTAACCTAACTCCTTTGGTGACTTCCTATTGCTTCTGATGGGTCTTAATTATCCATTGATTCATTTATAACACTTGTGTGTTATGTGGGTCACTAGGATCTTTTGTTATAGCTACTTAGAGAAATATTAAATCTGAGCAAAAAGTTTAAGTTGAATATCTTATAGTAAATACTACTTGTGTCTCAGAAGGAAAAAGCTAAATAATAACAAAATTCACTTAGTTCTCACATAATCCTATGAAATATCATCATTATCTTCATTATATATATATGGAAACCATGGCTCAGACATAGTAGATAACTTGCTCAAATTAACGTAACATTTAAGTGAGAGTCAAGATTGTAATCTAGGTTAGTCAGATTCCGGAGCCTGTATCTTAAACCACCAAATTGGTGCTTCTTTGTATTAGTAAGTGACTATCCCTAAATCATACAAGGCTAGCAAACAGTTGACTTATATTAAATACAGTTTTCTTACATAGAGTTAGGGAAATGCTCCTTTTTAGTTACTCAGAGTAGTAACGAGATGGATTTTCTGAGTTGCATTTTTTGACTAAGAATATTTGTGAATATTTGCTCTATTCCCCATTCCCATGGTGGTGGTTGAAGAATTATCAACAACCAAAGACAACAAGCCACAATGCACAAGCACCTTTCCAGTCTCAAATCCCTGAAGTTACATTGGTTAAAACAAGTCAAATAACAGAACCCAAACTCGAAGGGTAGACAAAGGTATTTTGGTGGTAGTGAGGGCAACATTGCAAAGTGCTATGCACACAGGGATTTGTGGACAAATTGGGAGTCATTAATAAAACAATCTACCACACCTACTATTCCATTGTCTCACTTGGTTTTAAAGATGGTTCTTTTGCCAAGTAATGTTGCTTCTTCTTTCCTGGATGTGTTAGGCAATTTCATGTTGCTGTGCCTTTGCTTGTGCTGTTCTCTTTGCTTTAAATGCATCCCACTACCCATGTCTCCTCACCCCATCACCATATAGTTGGGTATGCCTATTTATTCATTAAAGGTTACCTCCTCATTCCTCAATCTCTACCGTACCCTGTGAAGACTTCCATCATTACAATCTACTATATTCATCTGTTTACATATTTGTCTCTTCTTATCAGGCTTCACTTCCCTTAAGGTTAAGGACTGGATTTTATTTTGTATACCCTATAGCTAGAAATTTACTTTCTATATAGCAAGAGCTTCATATATGTATGTTTGATGAAAGTAAAATAAAGTGTTTCCCATTCTTTTGGTAGCTGTGATGCTGCCTGTTAATTTGTCCCTGCAAACTTATGTTTCAACTGAGGTTTTGCTCACGTGTCCAGTTTCCTCAAGGTGCTGCAGTGTTTCAAGATTTAGAATGAATTGTCCATTGAGACTTTGCAAGGCCATCTTGAGATATAGAGAGGTACTTTGGGATGTTATCAAGACCAGGATTTGGAAATAATTTGCTTAGATTTATAATAGCAAAACATATTGTCGTACCTTACTGTGAAGAATGTTTCATATCTTGAATTTGATATGATAATACAAAGTATTATATGTACAAAGTGCTAGGCTAAGTAGCAGAGGAGGAGGAAAGAGTGTTGCTCAGCTATTGAACATTGGTACCATACACAATATTTGTGTTTCTGAGCAAGAGAGGTCAGAGAGATAGCTAACACAATGAAAAAATATGGTGACAGCCATTTGTAACCAGAGATAAGAAAATAAAATGTGATTCATGATGTACAGGAGGTGCTGAGAATGATTGGAAGTCTGTGAACTTGTATGTTTTCATGTCTGTCAGCAGGTAGTTTTTTCCTCCCTTCAAAGCACCAGCCTTTTCATAAATAGTCTTTTTTTCTCCCCATTTCAAAAACAAAAACAAAAACAAAAAAGCAAACAAACCAAAAAATCAACCCAGCATTTAATAGCCTTTGCTAAGAAAGAAGTGAATATTTTACAACATGTCAGATACCCACTTAGCCTATGCTGGCACAATTCTCACTTAGAAGGTTGCCATAATTGATCCTCTGAGCATTGGCTGCCCAGGGATTTCAAAGGCTTTAATGATCCCAGCTCATTTTTTTTTTTTTTTTACCAATTCTATCATTTCAAACAAAGAAGCAGTGGCCCCAGTGAGACTTTCTGGCCTTGCCCTTCACTTCTGCAAGCTTCATCATCTTTTATCCCTGCTCATTCTTTACCACTTGCAAAAGCATTCACATCATCTAACTCTCCTTCTGGCTGGATGCAAGCATTGTCTTTCTCCTCCAATGGTAGGAGTGTATCCAAGGGAAATGTCTAGGCATTTGAAAAGAGCTGGATATTGGAAGAAAGGTGGAGCTTGGGGAAAAAGATATAAAACCAAATGCTGCATCTGCTTTTTTTTTCAACATATGACCTTCAAAGCTCACAGAAATCCTTGTCACAGCTTAAAATTGCAAAAGCCTCAGACAACAAAGAAGCTCTTTGTGGGATTTTGTTCTTAAGGATTTGAGGACTTGATTTCAGTGGGTCACATTAACCCATATTGGATCTTTCACTTACTACTTGAAATTTTGCAAAACGAAAGTACTTTGCAAAGTCATAAATACATAAAGATTGACTTCATCGTTCTCTGGCCTTGTCGTCTAGTCAGCTTTATAAAGTATCCACCTCTAAACCAACAACTACCATTGCCTTCAACATTTTGGAAATACTTCTTAAAATCTTAAGAATAGGAGCTATACTAGGAAGTTATAAACAACAGAATTCAAAATAGTTTATCACCACAAGTTGAGGAAATGAAAAGATGTTTCAAGACAAGACAGTTATATAGAGTAGTGGTAGAATGATGGGGGTAACCAACTTCCTCTAAAAGTTTTGTAAATAAAATTAGGAAAGAACTGGATTTTACCCTGAGAAAAAGGGAGAGAATGTCTATAAGTATGCATCAATAACTGTTAATAATCTCTTAAGAATAGTTCTGGAGTTTTATTTTGATATGAACAAATAAGGATATATGATCATTTCCCTCTTTGAAAACGCAAACTGCATTATGGTACGTATATAATTCTTACTTTGCTTTTTTATTTAACCAGATATTTTTTAAATGTTTTAATGTCAACATCAAGAAAGTCATTCCTTTGTTTAGTTATATAGTATTCTATTCAATGTGTGCCCCATTGTTTTTCTAACTTAATACTTATTGATGGAATTGTGATTTTTGTTCTTTTGTATTTTAAAGGAAAGGTACAGACAAGAGTGAAAGCGAGCAGAGGCAGGCAGGCAGGCAGGAGGACAGAGGAAAAAGAAGCACTTTTATTTATTTTATTTAGTTGTTCACAGTGATTGATACCTCCGGTCCTAGGACATGAACCCCAAGTATATGGAATGTGCTGGCCAAAGGTGGCTGACCAAACTGCTACTCCACTAGGGAGTGCCAATTATTTTTTCTAGTCCTTGCCTTCATTTGTTTTCAAGTATATCCATAGGATAAAATATTAATAATAAAATAGCTGAGTCAAAGGGTGAATGTATAATTATACGCCCACTAGAAATGAGATTGTCTTTCCCTTTAGTCTCACCACTTAACAAACTATCAGATTTTCAATTTGCTAATCTTAAAGAAAAAAAGTATATTTAAGTTGATTTGTTTTGCAATCATTTTATTATTAGTGAGGTCATATACATTTCTGTATGTATAATCACATCTGCTAATATTGTAGGTGAAACTGGAGGGAAAAGAACTGAGATTGTCATCATTCAATGAATAGACATTCACTTAATTCTTTCATTTCAGTAAGATCCTTCATTTGTATCTTCCATTTCTCCTGCTGTTCCCTAGTTCTGAATATCATTTGGTTTAACTTTATTAGAAATTGATCTGGGAGGAATAGGAAGGAATTTTCTGTTATCAGCCCCATTCTGCACTCCTGACTTCAATAACATGCTGAATCTCTAATTCTTGAACCCTTCCCATATTTTTGAGGTCGAGACAGGCTTGCTGCTGCTGCTACCGCTGCTCCTTCTTTTTGTAAAGGAAAGGTACCTGCAGGAATGAAGGTGAGTAGGCAGGCTGTTAGGGAGAGATGAGGAAGAAACAAACACTTATTTTATTTAGCTGTTCATCTTAGTTGTTTATGCATTCTTGGGTCTTGAACCCAGGTCCTTGGGATGTAGGTGGACTATATCCAGTGGGCTAAATTGCTAGGCCACCAGGGCACATCAGCCTTACTTCTTGGTAACTACTCTTACTGGTTTTTTTTTAGATTTCAAATTTATCTGACCTGCTAAGTCAGCAACTACTTAGTCATCAGCTTTCCATTTTTCAAAGGTGTTTACTTCTCTTTTCTGCTGTTTTCTCTCCATTCTCTTTATACCTAAGATTTTAATAGTTTAAATCTATTTATTGTTATTTTAGTGGGGATTTAGAAGAAACTGAAGAAGAACATGTGTCTAGTTCTCCATGCTTAACCAGAAATCTGGAAAATTAATTTTAAGAATTCTTCTTGTATAAGAATTGTTACCTCTATCGGCCAGCTTTGCTTTTCAACTACCAGAGGTTCAAAATGTTTCCTGTATGAATGTTGGCTTACTGCGCTGCCCTGGGTGCTTAAAATCTCAAACCTAAACTAGACAACACTAAGCCAACTTCTTCAAAGTGGATAACTGAAGAATTTTCCTCTCACGTAAGCCTGTGATTTCTCTGTAAGGGTACAAAGAGACAGAACGACAGCATCTTAGAGGTGGAAGAGCAGCTGTAGATCACTGATCAGAAGTTCCCAAGTTTTTATCTATAGATCATTTATTCCTTAAAGTTCTTTGAGATAAAAGGTTTATGTGGTCAAATAAATTTAGGAAACATTGTATAGCACACCCCTACTTCAAGATTTCATAGAATATATGAATATAGTCTCTGAGAAGTCTGTAGAAACTTCCATCCCAGCATACGGCAAACTTTGCTGAGTTGACACAGACTTAGAAAGGATTCTACAGAGGCAACAAAGTACCTGAAAACAGTAGGAACCAGAACAAGTAAGCTAGCCCTGAAACGAACTTTTTCCTGAGTACTTTTCTTGAAGACCTTGAACTCTCTCCTTGAAAGCTAAATGAGAAGATGTGCCTTCCTGGAACAGAAGTTAGGTCAGTCACCTCCTGAGGAGCAGATCATATGCCCCTGGGTTCTAGTCCTGGGCCTGGGGGGAAGCAACCAGTGTGAACAATAAATAAAAATAAAATAAAGATGCCTCTTTATCCTCTCTCCCTGCCTACCTGTCTACACACCTTCGTTCCTCCCTGCACCTTTCCTCTAAAAAAAAGCTGCATTAGTAGGGGAAATAGGTAGCACAACCTAGAGTCAAGACAGACACTCATTAGAGAAAATGCCTGCAAAAAACTGGGAACCCAAAAGGTTGCCTTCTCAATGTGATGGTGAATAACTAACCAGTCCTATAACTATTAAAGATACAACATCAACAGTTTAAAATTGTTCTATAATGGAAACACCAAAATAATATTGTTTAAAGGAGAGTTTAGTCAAACACTGAAAGAAGAGGTCATTTCAAGTTTTACACATATTATTCTAGAGAGAAAATAAAGCCGAGTATACGAACTTGATAAATGGCTCCTAAAATTTATATGGAAGAGCCAATAGCAAGCAATAGTCATTAAACTTACTCCCAAAGAATAAGAGCGCAGCAGTAGGAGTTGGGGCTTGTCCTTCCTGTTATAGAAAATACCAGTTAAGGGTGCATAGACCAACGTGGGCACATCCTGGTGGAGTAATGGTTGGTCATCCGCCTCTGGAGGAGCACAGTTTAAGTACATCCCAAGGAACAGGTTTGGCATCCTAAGTCCAGGATGAACAATCAATGTGAAAAATTAAACAAAAAATTTTAAAAAGTTTCTTCCTTCTCTCTTTTCCTGTCTGCCTATCTATTTGCCTTCATTCCCTCCTACACCTTTCCTTTAAAAGAAAGACCAACTTTACTGAAATATAGCTTAAATACAACAAATGAACCTATTTTAAGTGTATAGGTTAATGAACTTTGACAAATACATGCCATAACTTTTCCCATTCCTCAGCAATTTGACTTCTAGGCACGCACTGTAGAGAAACTTGTGCATACACACAGGAAGCATGCATGAGTATCTATTGGCATCACTGCTGCTTGCAGTACCCATCCCTGCACTGTTTTCTCTTTTCCTCATTTCTTCATTGCTTCTCAGTTTTTATGTCACTTACAATTTTTACAAGTCATTTAAGCAGTGAACCTTCATTTACTTTGCATTGACTATACGATCCTTAGCATTGGCATTTTCTCAGCTATTTTTGTCCTCACCCACTCTTCAGCAGTTGTTTTCTGCAATGGATTAAGTTTAACAAAAGGGGAATAACCCCTCCGACTTCATGCTTTTATGAATACTGCAGAGTACAGAAGACTGACATCAAGGCACAGTACTGATGGTTATGCTTCCAGAAGCCTGAGTCACCTGGAATAGTTTTAACTGCAAGTTGGGAGAAAGATCTCAGAACAACAAAGAAAGTAATAGTTACAACACTATATAATGCACACTAAAGATGTGTAGAGTTAATTTAAAGCCAGGCTTTAAAAAATGTAGTACAACCTCTTCCTCCCTAAGTATGGTCATCTTTTTGCATATAACTATGTTCACAACTTTCGCATCTTTAAAAATTATTTATCTGATGTCCACCACTGTCTAATGCCTTATAATTTGTCCTTCCATTGCCACATTTTTTGAAAGAATTGTCTGCATTTCTCTTTTTTCTTAATCTTCCTTTCACCTGCTCAACTCACTGCAGTCTATTTTCACTTCTATCGCTTTAATACATTGTAATTTATAAGATTACTGATGAACTCCGTGTTCCTAAATTATATAGACAGTATTCTGTGTTTACATATTCTTAACCTCCCTTGCAGTGTTTGTCGCTGAGAACCGCTCCTTTCCTGGAGAACTTGTAACTCCTTGGCTTCTGTGAGCCCATTCTCTCCTGATTTCTTTTATCTCTTTCCAGTCACTCATGTTCTTTAAGTCTATGTCTTAATACTGATGTTTCTTTGAGTTCCCATTCTTGATCCTGTTCTTTTCACTCTGGGTACTCTCAGTGGCAGTGCTCATCTAAGCTCATGACTCCCAAATCTAATCTTTTCAGTTCAGATGCAAATATCTTACATCTCCATTTAGATGGTCTCTCAACTTGGTCAAACCTGAACACCAGCTGTACAACATGAGTAAGAACAGATAGAGGGTCTTCAATGCCTTTCCATTTAAACTTTGATCTGATCAATACCTAGAGTCAGATTTCTGCTTTCTAGCTCAGGTTCTGACAAGGTTCACCTCCTTCACAGCTTGTGTTGCATCTTAATTCTATTATGATGAGATTTTGGCCAAGTTGCTTAACCTCTCTGAGTCTCAGTTATATAGAGCTGTGGTAAGATTATATAATTAAATGATTAACTTAAGAAAACTACTTTGTGGTGATTCTGACACTTGGTGAGCACTCAGTAGTAGTTGAAATTATTATATTGATATATATTGAGGTACTTGTTATTATATTGAGTTTGAATCTAATTTTTCTACTTACTGGCTATTGTAATTCTTTAATTTTTACCTTAAAATGAGAATGACATTATCACTCAAGTAATTATATGTATATATACATATATGAACATATAGTGTATATATATGTGTGTACATTAAATGAAATAATGCACATGTCTGCAAACCTTTTCTGTAAAGAGCCAGGTAGTAAATATTTTTGAATTTGTAGGCCATATGGTCTCTGCTGGAGCCATTCAACTCTGCTGCTGCAGAAGTGAAGCAGCCATAGATACTATTCGAAAGAATGAGTATGGATGTGTTCTTATAAAACTTTATTTGTAGACACTGAAATTTGAATTTCGTATAATTCTCATATTTCTTGAAATAGTAATCTTCTTTGATTTTTTGCAATCATTTGAAAATGTGGAAACCATTCTTAGCTCTGAGGCCACACAAAAACAGGCAGGGATCAAATGTAACCCAAGGGCTATAGTTTATTGATCTCTAAAATAATGCTTGTAAATCAGAGATCCTAGTAGAGGAGAGTAAGAATTGTATTCACTTCCCTTAAGAACAGCTTCTATCTGGGAAGATTATTTCCAGGACAGGAGAATGCTGGTATTCTCCCATATGGAAGCTAGTTCTGGCCCTTATTATTATTTCCGCTGTAAGGGAAAAAGAGGGAGAGACTATGATTAGTCTTTGGCCTCTTTGAAAGCTTTAGCTCTCGGAATGTCCTCTCCAAAAGTGCTCTTAAATCTGACCAAACAGATCAGTAGTTTTCCTTCTTAAGGAAGAGCAGAGAGTGGGTATTTACTGCCTTTCCATTTAAAATCAGAGCTAATCAGAAAAAAAATTTTGCACATCTGTTCTCCCCTCTCTTCGATAAATGTTTGGATGTCTACTATTTCTTAGGCACTCCGGAATGTACTGTAATAACAAGGAGAATAAAGTAGATAAGATTACTACCTTCATAGAGCTTACATTTCATCAAGGATGAAAAAACATTAATACTTACTGTACAATTATTTGGGGGAAATGTAATTGACACATATTTATTTAGATATCTCCCCTTTCGTCTTTATTCTGATTCCTTTATTTGCTTGCTTCTTGACATCTCCATTGGAATCTCTCACTAGCTTCTCAACTTAGCTTTCTCAAGCTAGAATTCTTTTTTTCTCTTCATTTTATTGAGATAAATTTGACATAATATTGTTTAGTTTAAGGTGTACAATGTGTTGGTTTGATACATTTATGCATTGTAATATGATTACTACAGTAGCATTAGCTAATACCTTTAGCATGTTGCATATTTGTTATTTGGGTATATGTGTTGAGAACACTTAAGAAACAACTACCATTGTGTCCAGTGCTTTGTTGAAACCTCAGGTTCTTGTTCTTCTCACCAAGCATCTGTGACTTCATGTTGATGTAGCATTCATTATATCTCTGGAGATTGAAGCTTTTTATGAGTTTACTGTGACTGAACATGAAAGAAGGCATATGCATGTTTCTATAGAAATTACGATTCTATGAACAATTATGAGGTGATGAGGAAGACCGGCACTTTTCAGAATGCAAAGTGATTTCAGAACAAAGAATTTCTTTGGGTTGAGTTCCATGAAAGTTTGCTCTGACCTATGTTCTAAAGTAGGAAGCATGAATATTTTGGCTAAGGAATAGGTTTTTGAATGAAATAAACAAACAAAAATGGATTTAGTCCCTTAGTTACTTTGAAATTTATATTAAAATATCATTGGCTCTAATTACCATGTTGTGTATTAGATCTCCAAAACTTGTTTATCTACTAGTTACAAGTTTTATTCTTAATCATCATTTCTCCAGTTTCCACACCCTCTAGGAGCTGCTATTCTACTCTATGTTTTAACAAGGTTGGTTCCTTTAGCTTCCACATATAAGTAATATCATGCAGTATTTGTCTTTCTCTGTATGACATATCACTTAACATAATGCCTTCAAGATCCATCCATGTTATTGCAAATGGCAGAATGGTTTTTTCTTCTAATGGCTAAATAATGTTATATGTTATATGAGTTATATATATATGCATACATATACATATAGATATACATATAGATATAAATGCACACTGCATCTCCTTTATCCATTCATACATTAGCAGACATTTAATTTTTCCCCATATCTTGGCTATTATGAATAATGCTGTAATTTAAATGGACACACAGCTATCTCTTCAAGAAATTTATTTCCATTCCTTTGGATATATATCCAGGAGTTGGATTGAATCATATAGAAGTTTATTTTTGATCTTTTTTAGGAGTCACTTTACTGTTTCCTATAATATCTGTACATTTATATTTCTATGAACACTATACGAGTTCCCTTTTCTCCATATCCTCATCAACATTTGCTATCTTTTGTCTTTTTGCTAAAAGTCATCCTAACAAGTGTGAGGTAATATTCATTGTAAAATTGATTTGCTTTTCCCTGGTGATTAGTGATATTGAGCATCTTTTCACATATCTGTTGGTCATTTGTTTGTCTTCTTCACAAAAATGTCTATTTAAGTCTTTTGCTCATTTTTAAAGTCAGCTTATTTACTTTTTTTGCTATTGAGTTGTATGCATTCTGGATATTAATCTCTTATTAGATATATGGTTTGTGAATATTTTCTCCCATTATGTAGGTTATCTTTTCAATTTATTATTTCCTTCGCTGTGCAGAAACTCCTTAGTCTAACCTAGTTCTATTTTAATTTTAATTTTTATTGCCCATGCTTTGCTGACTTATCCAAGAAATCAGTGCCTAGACCAATGTCAAGGTTATTTTCCTATATTTTTTCTTCTATAAATTTTGCGGTTTCATGTGTGACATTTAAATCTCTGATCTATTTGAGTTAATCTTTGTGAGTAGTGTAGATAACGGTCCAGTTTTATGTTATTTTATTTTTACATGTGTATAATCAGTTTCCCCAGCATCTAACATACTCCTAAAATTCTTACCATGACCTGTCATATCCTTCATAATGTGGCTGCTGCCCACCTCTCTTATCTCATATTATACTACCTCTCCACCCCTAACTCCCATTACTAATTCTGCTCCAGTCATACTGACCTCTTTCTTTCTTTAGGAGCATCAAGCTCTTTCCTCTGACTGGGTCTTTTCACTTGTGTTCCCTCTATCCGGAATGCTTTTGTACATGTTTCCTAATGGCTCTTCATTTTCATTATTCAGGTCATTATTTATTTCATTATTCACTTTTATTCTTCTCAAATAAAGTAGCTACACCTGTATTCTCATTTCATCATGATCACATTGCCACGATTTATATTCCTTATAGTGGTCAACGCTGCCTGATTTATTTTTTTTCTTATTTTTCATTTGTCTCCACTTGTTATAGTGTAAGCTCCTTAAAACATTCTCTTTATCCTTAAGAGTTTTTTTTCGACATGGTAAGGTTTAGGAACCAATGAGATGTATACGTAGTGATATTAAGCAGACAACAATGAGATATGTAAGTAGTGATGTTAACTATGCATTTGAATATACTTAGATAAAATGCTTAAGCCAGTGTTATAAAGATAGTACATACCAAATACCTGTTAGTTATCTTCAGCAACAACAGCAGTGATATCATTATAATTACTATTGTCATCCAAGTCATTAATTGAATAGGCACTTAAGCATCTTGGATCTTATAGCATCACATGAAACAACCCACTTGAATGAACTAAGTAACTCTTTCAAACTTCTGGAGACAACCTTTAACAGAAAAGAGCACACTGAAAAATTTAGGAGCCTTCCAAGAATTGTGTTACAGAACTGATTGCCTTTTTAAAAGTTAGGGGAATGGGTCATCCCATAGTTGGCTTTGGTGTCCCTGAAGAAAACTAACTCAGAAATAATTCATGTGGCATTTATATATTCATCTTTCCATAGCAATGTTGCTCTACCAAATAGATAGAATGATGTATTTTGAGTCTGTGCTTGTGTTATCCCCAAGCAATGGCAACTTTTAAAGGATGTCCCTTTCATAGATCTTGTTATCGCTTATAAAATTGCTATCAGCTTCTTCCCTCTGTTTTCAGTTACATATTATCTGTACTTTGTGTTGGTGACACCTGTATTTAAACAAAGCACTAGATAAAATATGAAATGTATGGATGTATCAGAATGTTTTCAATGTTTTGAATAACAATACATCTCAGTAAACTTGTCCTTTATCATGACATTTATGCTTAATATAGTAATAATTGTGAAGTTGCATCTCTCTTCTATTATCTTTCTGATAACAGTTGCCTCAGACTATCCTTGAAAACTTGAAGAAAATATCCCTTCTGCCCATACTGAAGCCCAGTCATATGTGTTTTCTTCTTTTCCAGCAAAGCAGAGGCACAAATGAGTAGATCGAACTCAGTGTCAGTAGGCAAACATTATAATGGAAGTTAAAAGCACCTAATGACTTAGACAGCGCATGAAACTCCAAATTTTAGTGCCAGATTCTAGTTTCTGACAGACTTTTCTCTGTGAACTTAAATATTCTACTTAAATTCTCTAGACTTTAGTTTCATCATATAAAATGTGAGAAATAATCAATCCTTACATCTTGGACTTGGAAAGTTAAGCAATATGGTAATATTTGGAAACTAGGAATAAATAGATGTTCTATGAAAAACTTTTAGAAACTTTTCCTGTCTACTCATCTATATGACTTTCTTTCATCTATGCCTTGGTTTCTTTTTTTTTTTAAAGAAAGGTACAAGCAGGAATGAAGGCAAGTAGGCAGGCATGCAGGAAGAGAGACGAAAAGGAGCATTTCATTCATTTTTATTTAGTTGTTCACTCTATTCCTCTTACCCCTGATCCTGGGACTCAAACCCATGGGTATGTTGTCTTACACTCCCTCGGAGGCGATTGACGCAATGTCTATTCCACCAGGGTACCCCTGTGGCTTGCTTTCTGTACCTTACTCATAGGTCCCCCACTTATCTTACTTCCTGTTATCTATGTAGATAACCAGTACAACAGTTTGACTTTCTCATTGGCTATATAGTTCTTATCTACTCCACTTTAGCCAATCATAACCACACCCTGAGAATTTTAATTTTTCTTTGTGCTCTCAAACTCAGAACAACCTTCTCTTCCCATAACCTTTAGTCTTTTCACTCTCTTGTTCACACTGAATCTAATTTATCTCCCCTGTATGACACCTCTAAGTACACCATTCCCACTTTATAATGTCCTTTCTTCCTGTCCTTACCATCTGTCCAGCAGAGACCCCATATCCAGCTAGGTTACTGATAGTTGCTCCAACATCCTTGAACTCTATGCTCTTTGACTTTGATGCTTATTCAACAAGTCTTTCCTCACCTTGGATCATTCATGCTGTGTGTTTCCTCATTGTCGGAATGCCGATTATTGTGGCAGAAAGTCATGAACATTCGTTGATGGGTAGCCTAATGCTATCTTTCTGTATGCCTTTATACTTTATCTACTCTCTATCATTACTGCTCAGTCAGTGATTATTCTTTTAATCTTTGCTGACATCCTCTCATATTCACTAAAATGGATTTTTCAGACATTTGCTGTGTACCAACTCTCAACTCTACTACCATGCACTCCCAGCAGATGATCTTTCTTTGTAACCTTATGATGAAGGTTATCCATCATGGAACACCGGGTATTTTTTGTTTTCCTTGCTTTTTTATATTTTCTTCACCAACTCAGAATTTCTCTGTATTTTCAGTTTCCTGTAATGTTCTTTGTCTATCTCAACCAAGTGTGTTCATCTTATTTATAAGGCTAATTCCTATACCTGCCTATTAAATTTTCATTTAATATATACTCTTTCTCTTTTTATTACTTTTACTCATATCTTCTCTCAGTGAAATAAAAGTCTTTCAATCATTCAGGGATAATATCTTATCTCTGCTTATTTTCATTGTCAATGTCTGAAAGTAGCAGTCATACCGCCTACCTCTATTTCCTTACTGTATACTCGCTTTTTCACTCTGTAATCTTCATGCTACTCACCAACCCAGAGAGATTTTTTTTTGAGCATATTATGTAATATGATTCCTCCATTATTTTCTACCCATAATGTTTTTCCTTCATAATAATTATACTTAATATGCATTTATTTATTTATGTGTTTATTGTCTGTATCCCCTACTAGATTGCAAATGCCACAAAGACAATATCATTCTATTCATAAATGTGTTATCAGGACCTGGCACAATGCCTGCTAGTGGTAGGCCCTTAGCAAGATTTTGTTGAATGAATCAGTACTCAACTAAAATTCTTCTGTATATTTCCAGGTTTTGATTCTGAGTTTCTCTTGAGTATATATTTATAGCATTTGACACTGTTTTTTTGCA
Organism: Solenodon paradoxus; assembly: GCA_004363575.1. NCBI lineage: Eukaryota > Metazoa > Chordata > Mammalia > Eulipotyphla > Solenodontidae > Solenodon > Solenodon paradoxus. The sequence goes on along the minus strand of RJWH01004819.1, from coordinate 3,080 downwards.
CTTTGTTGAAACTGTTCCTTCCTTAACTTTAGTGTCATCATACTGGATTGTTTTCCTTCTTCCTTATTTACTTCTATCTTTTTTTATTTTCAAGCATGTTTCTCCTTCTTAACCCCTGTCTATGGCTGTTGCCTAAGAAACTTATGTTGGTCATCATCATTGTCATTGTGGTTCTGGTGGTGGTGGTTGTTTTCTCCTCTTCTTTCTTCCTTCTGACCAACATAACTCATTGTCAGACTTCTATAGTCTTCCTTTATCAATATCTCTTATAGTCATCTTCTAGTTCAGACCTTTATTACCATATTTTAGTGACTATTAGTAATTAAGAGTGTATAACTGAGGAGATACCTTAAATTTTTTATTTAGTATTAAATTAAGTTTTAAACAGCACCAGGGAGAGAATCTAGACAATGTTTCTTTTTGGTCCAGGGCATGTGAGTCTGTCTCAATAAATGTTCTTGGTCAGATGTGCAGGTAAGCTCAGTAAAACAGAGGACTGGAGAACATTAGTCAGGAGATAAAAAGTTTGAGTGGGATATGGGGGGAATGGGAAGGTCAGAGACTATGACATGTACTTAGTGTTTTTACTGATGTTAGGGAAAATCTTTCCCTACAGAGATGAAATGAATCAACATTTTTTTTTATAAAATGCTACTTTTTCTGGGGAGTCTGAAGATTGAGGCGGTTAGGTCAATCTGCTACAAACTGAAAAAGTTGTATACTATTTGAGGAATAGAATTAAAGTGCTATGTATCAATCTCATGTTTGTTGTGAACATTAAGTGTATGTATTTAGAATATAGTGCTTTCCACAGAGTTTGTGCTCACTAGATGGTAGCTATTTCTTGTTTTTTTAAGAAAAGGTGCAACTAGGAATGAAGGCGAGCAGGCAGGTGGGCATGAAGAGAGCAGGAAGAAACACTTTTATTTTTATTTAGTTGTTCACATTGGTTATTTCTATTAAAAACTACCTCAACATAATATAGTAGTTGAGGGCATGGGTTTGGGAATCAGTAGTTCTGGTTTCTAGTGCTGCTAGCTATGTGACTTTGACTGAGTCACTTTCATTTTAAAAATTTTGCAGTTTTTCACAACTTTAAAATGGGAGTCATACCCGGCTCCTAAGGATTTTCTGAAGATAAAGCATTTCAAGCAAATATCTGGTACATGGTATGTATTCAGATAAGCCGTTATTATTTTACTTGTTATCTGCTGTTTCAGTAGTCATTGCTACACTTTTAGAAGAGGTAGAACTTCTTTTGAGGCCAGTACAACATCTTCATATGGAAAGAGGACCAAAATATCAATGATTTCTTTTTTTTTCAAGTTCAAAGTATTCACTAACAAGGATATTTATGTAGATGGAACCTGCACTGTACTACTTCTAATTTATAAGTGGTTAGGTATGTTTCTTGACTTGTAGGGATCAGAATTCCATACAAATTTGTACTTTGTAGACCTGAAAGTTGTAGATGATCAGATTTGGCAATTTAACAAGGGTTCAGAAAATGGGTCAACAGTGCCATGTATTATGGGAGTCTAGATGAATAACCAAGCTAGTTTGAAGAGGTTCTTGGTGACTGTTGCCAGGTAATCTTTTCTTTTAACCCTTGAGATTTTAAGAAACATCTAGTATGTCAGTAGGAGGCACACAGTTCAGTGATGAAAAGAAGAATTATACTGTCTCAATGGTAACCAAAATAGTGCCTAAGAAGCTGTTTCTGGAACATTTAGATGACCTACAGATGGTGTGCTGAAGACAAATTGGTTTTGATGCAGAATGCAGAAGAGAATCTTGGCCAAAAGTCTGATATAGACTAGAATTCCAAAGTCTAAAATAATGTGGCTTAAGAACCCATACTGGTGTGAATACCTTGATTCCCACTCTTTCACCCCAGATTTATTTTTCCCTCAGTTATATTCATCTTAGTTACCACAATTCATTCAGTTGCTCGAGCCAGAAAATTCATCAATCTGAATTTGTCTTTCTCCATATCCTTTCAGGCTTGTATGTTTCCAGTATATGTCATACATTCTCTCAGTTTCTCACCTTGATTGCTACTATGCACTATATCAATTCTCTCTTGGATCACTTCGATAATGTTCTGGTTTGCCTGGTTTAACTCTTGCCCCCTTTAAAACTGACATGCTCGAGAGATATTTTAAAAATGCAAATCATATTTTAATTCTCTTCTAGTAACTTTTCATGACACTTACAATAAAACAAAAATGCTTTCCTACGACCTAAAAGACCTTATGCTCAACATTATCCTCCTAGCTTCTTCTTTTGTTCTCTCCTCACTATTTCTGCTAAACAAAAATGTTCCCTTCTTCAGGATGTTATATTTACTGTTTCTTTTTCCTGGTAATGTAATTTCTGCCAGATCTTTTCATATCTGCCTTCTTCAAATCATTTAAGTGTCATCTCACCCACAACTCTTTGGAGAGGTCTACTGTAACTACACTATAGTCAGTTACTCTCTTTCTCATCTGCTTGTTTTATTTTTTTATATAACTCATCACTTTTAAAATTATTTTGTTTATCTGTTTAATTGTTTGATATTTATATTTCTCACATGATTGTAAGATCCATCCACGAAGGCAGGAAGAAGTTTATGAACTGAAATTTTAGATTTAAAAAGAACTTGATATCTGGCTATATGGGAAAGGGGGGTGTTCCAAGAATTGAAAACTCATGATGCAGAACTCCTGGAGTATGTAGTAAGAGGGTGAGATGGGAGATACAGAAAGTGGTGGGAAATGTGATGAGGGCCAATTGCGAAGGGAGTGGATTATGAAGGGTTTAATATACCACACAAAGGGTTTTCCCTGTAGGTAATGAGTTATATTGGGGGTTCTCGATCAGGTAAATAAAGTCAGGTCTGTGGTTTTCCAAGATTTCTTTGTAAGCATAGTGGAGGGTAGATTGGAAGTAGATGAGAAAAGACGAGGTAGACGAGTCAGCAAATCATTGGGAAAGTAACAGAAAGAAACAAATAACATAGCTAAGTAATGGGAATAGGTAAGAGGATAGAGAAGAAAGGCAGAGATGTGTGACATTCAGGAGTTTCAAGACTTGGT